>VXAV01003503.1:11980-100324 GCA_013399715.1 Alectura lathami
GTCAAGGTGGCCGTAAGGTGAGCGCCGGGCTGCGGGGCTCGGTGGTCCCGGGGCGGGTGCTGGCGGCGGTGCAGCACCCGGGGGAGGGAGGAGCTCGGGGCAGCCCCAGGGGCTCCGTGCCCATCCCCAGGGCGGCGGGAGCAGTGCCCCAGCCCCAGCGCTGTCCCCTGTCCTGTTCTGCGTTGCTTTGGGGCTGCCTCCCCTCCAAGACCCCAGTGACTCCATCGCTGCACCCTCGAGCCCCGTGGTGCGAGGAGGTCGCTGGGCCATTCCCCTGCAGCTGGGCTGGGGACGGGTTTGCTCCCACCCCCACTAGTGATGTCAAGAGCAGGTTGAGGGGGGCGTGGGGGTCCTTTCCTTTTCCCCCGCAATGTTGGGGGGGGGGACACGACGATGCAGCATCTCTGTGTCCTTTGTGCTGCCTCTGGGCTGGGAACAATGCGCCTTACGGAGCCTGCACCTAAATAAAGGAGCTGCCAGCAGCACCTAATTCATGGGCTGGCTGGGGGGGCTCGGGGCTGGGGCCCTGAGCCGGGTTGCAGGCACCAGGGCAGATCCAAACCTCCTGCAGATCCGCACAGGGATGAATGAAACTGGGGGGGGGGGGGNGGCGGGTTGGGGGGTGGGGGGGGTGGGGTGGGGGGCTCTTTGTTAGCGCTGGACCAGGCTGGGTGGATTCTGAGCGCAGGCGTTGGGCTCCTGCAGACCGGTGCCGTTTTCTTTGCTTCACCCTGCCGGGAACAGAGGAAGGAGCCGCTGAGCCCCCGGCGGAAGAGGTCATGGCCCCATCAAAGCCAGCGAGCGAGACTGGCAGGGACGGACCCAGAGATGCCATCCCGCATGGCAGGGACTGGGCGTGCAGCTTCCTCCCGCTCACCCCGTGGCTGTGCCGGGTCAGCCCGCGCCTTCCGGGCTGGCCTTCGGTGCACTGAGCCCCGTGCAGGGGTGAGGGGAGGATCGGGCCCTTCCCCATCCAGCTGCTCCAGCCTTTTTTCCCCTCGTGGGGCTGTGGGAAGAGGCAAGGAGTAGCCCTGGGGAGGGCACGGGGTGCTTTGTGCCCGTTATCTGCAGGGGGGCTGCGTTACTCCTCGAAGGAGGGTTCGCAGAGGCGCTGCCCTGGGCAAGAGCACAAAAGATGCTGGGTGCAGCATCAGTGATGGAGGGGGAAATGGTGGGTGTGTGGCTGCGCGTGCTGCGTGTGCGAGCACCAGGACACCTCCCAGCGCAGCCTGCCCTGCAAGCTGGCAGTGGGGGGTTTTCTGCCTTGCTCCATTCAAGAGGCTGAGAATCAGGGCCGGGCTGTGGTCTTGCAGGCTGGGGGAGCGGCAGGGCGGTGACAGCATCCTTGTCATGCCGGTGCTGCCATGGTGCCTGCACAGGGGCAGGATAGGGGTGTCCATACCAGGACACTGACCCGGGAATCGTGTGATGCCGGTGGCTGCGGGTGGAGATTTCCTGCTGGCTGGACTCTTCCCGTTCTCCATCCTGCATTTCTCTCGGGATGGAGCCTTGTAACAAAGGCTCGGGGCTGGGTCCCTATCCCCGGGGGATGGAACGGGTGCTGTCAGGGATGGTGGCTGTGGAGCTGCTCTGGCTGGGCTGTTCCCAGCGAATCCCTTTAGCCCTTACCTGTGATGGGGTCAGGGCTGTCTGATGCACGGGGGGGGGATCACGAGCAGGAGGTGATGCAAATACACAGCCTTCCCTCTGCGGTATTGTGGTGGGGCTGGGGTATCCATGGTGGGGAGGGAGGTGTCCATCCCTCTCCCACCACCTCCTTGGGGAAGTGAGCTGATGTCCTGCTTGATGGGCACAGGGGTGCTGTAGTGGAGGTGAGCGGGCAGGACAAAGGAGGGCTGGGAGCGAGGAGGCTGTGAGACAAAGCAGGCGGCAGGCAGGTCGCAGGGCGTGTGGGCTTTGTGGTTCCTGGAGAGAAACGAGCTCCTCGCCCCTCACGCCCTGCTGCTTCTGTGCCAAAGCAGCCCCGGGGGCCTGGCGTTGGGTCCCCTCCTGAGCAGAGCGAGGCTTCTCTTTGTGTGCTCATGACACCTTGCTGGAGGAGCAGCCGGGCTGCGGGAGCCCCCCTGTTCCCCACCCTCCGTGCAATCCTGCCTGCAGCTCCCAGCTCTCCTCCATCCGAGATGGGGCAGCTCGGGGACGGAGCGTGGAGGAGGGTGAATGCCTTTGGGGTGCAGCAAAAGCTCCCTTTTGCCCCTTTACAGTATAACACAAAGGTGACAGCTGTGCTGTTTCTTTGCGTCTCTGTGTTCCTGCTGTCGGTGGGAGCAAGCTGGGATCACCAGCTGGATGTGGGGAAGGGGACGCTGGAAGCTGGGATTTCAGAGAAGGGTACTGTGTGCTGCTGAGGTTGTAAGGCTGGGTGATGGGCATGGTCCCACTGACGTCGGGAGGTGCTGCAACCACCAGGACCCCTTCCTGGTGCCTTGCAGAGCCCCTGGGGTTGGGTGGCAGAGCTGCCCCATCCGTGGGGGTTCCTGGTTCCCACTGCTTGTCCTGCCCTGGTAGAAGGAGGCTCCCTCCCCCTCCGAGATCCCTGGCTGCCCCACCGGCACCGGAGTCCCACAGAGCTGGGCGCTGAGGGGATTATTTAGGGCACAGGGGTGTGTTCAGGCTTTCCGTACGCCGGGAGCGAAATGGCTGGTGGCTGCCGCAGCGCTGCCGTCAGCAGGGAGAGGCGCAGGCCCAGCGGCTGCTGCTGGCCTTGTGGCTAGCTGGTGGCCGCAGGCAGGGTCTGCCTTCCCCTTGCCATCGGCGTTTTGCTTCATGGGTGCCTCGGAGCTGGCTGGCTCAGGAGGAAGCGAGGGGCTGAGCCGGGTGCCCTGGGTTGCTGCACAGCTGAGCGAGGGGCTGAGCAGGGTGCCCGGCGCCTGGGTGCTCACTTAGAGACTGGAGGAGGCAACAACCACTGTTTCCTCCTGCAGATGACCTTCAAAGCGGCTGCTGCTGCTGCAGCTTGCTCTGCAGCTCCCTGCTTGTGCACGCAGCAGTTATCTGAGGGCTTGGGGCACCCCTCAGCTTGACTCCAGCCACTGCAAAGGGCTGAGAGTGCTGCAGGGGGAGCGGGGCTCTGGGGCTGGCGGCCGGATAGGGGCCCTGCCCTGCTGCACCCGGTTTTGCTGTGTCAGAGGGGCTGACGGTGTGCGTGAACCCGGAGGGTGTTCAGCTCCTTGGCACGGGGGAGGACTGAGAAGCGGGGCTGGCTGCAGAATTGTTCCCCAGGTCCCCAAACGCAGCATTGATCAGTGGGAACGCAGCACCCCGTGTGCCAGAGCTGCCTGCATCACCCGAGCGCGCCCGGCCGGCTGCTGAGACTCAGGAAACAGAGCTTGTGAAATTGGGGAAGGAAGTTGAGTCGGGTTTCAAGTTTATTTAAACCCTGCAACCTCCAGTGCTCTGCTGCTCTCATAAACACTCCTGCTGAGATGCTCCTTGCCCCCGCGCGGCAGCCTGGGTCCTGGCTGTCTCCTGCCCTGGGAACTGATCCCGTCTCCTCGGGAGCGAGGACAGGATGTTCTGCTCAGGGACAGATTCCTTGCAGCCATTGCAGCACTCCCTGGAGGACCTTGGCTCAGTGGGACCGTGGTTGTAAAGCGTCCTGCCAGCATCCTGGTGCCTCTGCTGCTGTGTGGCTGGGGCTCCTCTGCTTGCCGGGGTGGTTTTGGCAAATGTGAAGCCTCCAGCACCAGCTCTATCCCAGGGTGGCTTTGGGGCTGGGTGGGGAGGAGGCATCATCCTGAGCTGAGGGTGTTGGTACAGGGCAGGGACGGCACAACCTGGTCCCCAGTGCTCACTGACATCATGGCGCTGCTGTGGCTCAAACCTTTGGCGGGGTCCTGGGGGGACAGTCTAGTGGAAAGAGTCCCTGCCTGTGGGGGTTTTGCTCCTGTGGACTGGTTTTGCTCAGCTCTCACAGGGCCACGCAGGGTGGCTTTATGGGGTGGATGTTTGGGCAGAGGGAGGGCTGAAACAAACCTGGGGATGTGCCCAGCTCCTAGGGTGACGGTGGGACAATGCCGTGGCACTGCTCAGCCCTGGGATTTACCTTTTCTCAGTGTCCTCCCCTTCTGCAGGCACTGGGAGGCTCCCTGGTGAGTGACGCTGATCCTTGGCTGGACCCCAAGACCTGTAAGGGAGGCAGCATCTTGGGAAGCTGCTGCAGGCACAGGCACCCCAAGCCATCTTCCCCATCCTTTGCCTCCAACCAGGGCAGCTCAGGCTGGCAGCCTCAGGCTTGGGGGAAATGCCGGGCCCAGGTGTGTGGGCGAGAGGGGTTTTTCTGCGCCTGGCTTCAATCAAGCACACACTTGCTGGTTTTTACAGCGGAAATGTTAGAAAGGGGATGGAAACATCGCTGGTGCGAGGGGGGAGCAGGGCTGCACCCGGAGGTTCAGCTCAGAGACGTCGTTGCCTGCGGCATCGCCCTGGGCAAGGTGGCTGTAAGAGGCTTTTGGTGCCCGTCAGCGGGGATTTAAATCCTTAATGCCCTGAAGTACCAGGAACCTGGGGCTCCCTAAGCCATAGGGCAGGACCCAGCTGCGGCATTCCTGCACCAGGAGCGAAACTGGGGGCAGGAGAAAATCGCAGGAGCAGAAGCTCTAAGCAAAGCTGTCAGGAACAGTTCCCGGTCCCGCAGGGGGAAGGCGATACCCCCGCCGAGCCTGTGCTAATTGAGGAGCCAGCCCTGGCTGTTCTGCCCTTCCTGCTGCAGGGACTGGCCCTGGTGGTCCCAGGGGGGGTGTTTCCTGCCCACTGCTGTCAAAATAGTCCCCGTTGTGGGGTTAAACAGCCATCAGGTTTGGGATGTGCTGGGCTGTGTGAGGAGCTGCCACCAGGCTCTGCCAGCCGCATCCTTCCCCATCTGAGGGACGCATCCGAGTGCAGGGCCCAAAGGACCTGGGTGTAAGAACAGAGCAGGACCCCGGGGTTCTGGGGCATGGGGAAGGGGCCAAACAGCACCAGGGAGCGGGAGCTCAGTGGGATGTGCTGGGACTGTTCAAGGCACTTCTTGCCACTGAACATGTGAGCTGCTGTGGTGCTGAGGGCACAAACCCCATAAACTGTTACCAGAGCCCGTGATGGGTGCACGTTGCTTGGGGAGCAGCACCAATGGGCTGTCTCCATCCCTGCGCAGGTCCGGGAGATGAGCAATGCTGGCGAAGGAGGATGGGCTGGGGAAAGACTGGAGCGTTGCTTTGTGAGTGACTGTCCCGGGTCTGCTGCTTGCAAACATCCTCCTGGTGTTCCCCACCCCTTCTCCCAGGCAGGTCCAGCGTGGAGCTGATGGGATCGCCAGCTGGTGCTCTTCAGTTGATGGGGGCGGAGGAGGAGTGCAGGGACTTTACAAACTCAGCCCACTCCTGCTGCCCTCCAGGAGATGCTCTGGGTAAAGCTCAATCCCCTGCTTCCCCCCAGGCCATGCCAGCCCCTTTCTGCAGCCTTGGGCTGGGGTCTTCCAGGTGTGGGATCCCCGTGCGGGCTGTGTCTCCCCTGCCCTGTGCTGAGCCCTGGTGCAGAGCAGATGGTGCAGCTCGGGGCCGGTGTGCTCCTGCCAGAGCTAATGAGCAGCACACGGTGGCTGCCAGGACCTGATTTAAAGGTTTCCCTAAGCCTGGAAAAGCCTGGAGGATTAGGGGGCCTGGGGGACTCTGGGGTTCGAGGTAGCAGGGTTTGCCAGCACACAGGTGATTGTGGCAGGCAGAGGTTGAGTCACTTAGGGGGTGGATATAGGGTGGTGGCAGGTCCCCTGTGTCCAGCATGGCTCCACGCACACCTTGGCTCTCCCAGCACTGCAGGGATGGGGACGTGGCAGCCAGCCCCGCTGTGCCCTCGGTGCCAGCCTTGCTGTGGCTGGCAGCGATCGGGCCGGCGTGGAGGTGGGCTGAGCCCAGCACTTTGCCATGCTGTGCTCGCTCCTGCTAGGAAATGCCTTGCTGTATCTCTTAATCTGAGCGTTTTCTGACCAGACCTGGCGCTCCCAGGGGAACCTTATTCAATTTTCTCTGATTGCTGAGCTGCTTCCCTGCTGCCGTAATTAAATGCTTAACTTTGTCTTGATTTGGGTCCAGAGCAACCTGTGTGCCAACAGCCAGCTCTGGTCAGCGAGCTTTCTCCTGGGACCGGGAGCTCAGTGGGGAGTGAGGCCAGGGGCTTGTCCTCCTGGGACCCCGTGGGACCAGGCCATGCTGAGCTGATGCTTTGGGAGCCGCTGTCTGCTGTTAAGGAAGGGGAACCCAGTGCTTTCTGTGCTGGCCTGGAGCTATGGGAAAACCTGGAGCTCTTAGCTCTGACTTTACCCTGCTGCTGACACCCGGCTGCCCTGGGGGGCTGCTGATGGGTGGGCCAAACCGAGTGGCCCCGTGCCCTTGTGCCATGTGCTACCTGGTCTTTTGGCTTTGCAATGGCTCGGGGAGGTCTTTGACCCATGGGGTGATTTGGAGGGGCACAGGAGGTGCAGAGAGGGATCGCAGGGCAGAGGCAAAGCACGGAGGGCAGGTTTGGGGTGGAGGCGAGTGAAGTGGAGGTGCGGGTAGCAGCGGGGTCCTTGCCCTGGGGGCGGCTGGATCCCTTCTGCCCCCACGCCCATCCCCTCCTGCTGCTGTGTTGGGCAGGGTGCTGCAGCCTGGGGGGGGTCGGTGTGTGCCCGATGGTGGGTCTGGGCAGAGTGCTGGTGAGGTGTTGTGTCTCTTGCTGTGGACACACGGGGTACAGGGCTGTGCTGCCACACCCAGCAGAAGCATGCTCTGGAGCTCTTTGGGTTTGCTGTAGCAACGATCTGGGAGAGGAGGTAGGGGGGACATGAGGACATGATCCCAGCCATCCGTGCCACGTGAATTGTGCCATCCTGTGCGAGCTAACGGCCCCCATTCTGTGCACTGGAGGCTGCATGATGTCTCCCAGCGGGTGCTGCCCCTTTGCCTGGCCAAGCCCACCCTGCTGCAGGCAGCAGCAGCAGCTGTAGTCCTGCCATGGGGACGCTGTACCCATCCTGCTGGCTGCAAGGCTGGAGATGCTGGGTCTCCCCGTGGGTTCTGCTCCTTCCCCCAGGCAGGAGCGGCTCCGAGGGCTGCCCATGGGAGCTGGCTGCCCCGCAGTGCCCATCGGATGCTTGGCTCCCAGCCTGGCCCTAACAACCCAGCCTTTGTGCGTGCCGCCGTGCGTGCCTCCGTGTTCCCTGCTCCTCGGGGTGCGGGACCCGCTCCTTGCTTCACCGCTTGCTTCCTCCCAGATGCTCGGTCTCCCTGGCAGCCGAGCCATGGAGACGGGCGCTTTCACAGCCTGCCAGCATGGCAGGAAAGGGGAGGAGAGAGGCGAGAGACTCCCCTCCATGCCTCCGCTGGGCCTTTGTGTCCTCCGCACGGCTGCGGGCCCTCACCGGCAGGCAGGCTGCTCCTGCTGCAGGGTTTGTAGGCCGATGCTGGAGCAGGCAGGGCCGTCTGTCATCCCCTCAGTGAGCACTGTTGGTTTGGGAGGGAGCAGTCTGCTCCCTGGCTGCACCTCTCCTCCGTCTGTGTGTCCGTCTCCTTCCAGCCCTGTGCCTTGTTGCCAGGCTTGCTTGGCAGGAGTGCTCAGTCGGGACCCGCAGCTCCCTCCTGGGCACTCAGCCCCTTGTCACCGTCCCAAGTGCAAGGGGGGTGGCAAGAAGTATGAAGAGCAGCTGAGGTCACTCGGTTGGTTTGGCCCAGAGCAGAGGAGGCTGAGGGGAGGACTCATGGCAGCCTACAGCCCCCTCAAGGCAGCCTACAACCTCCTGCCAGGGGAGCAGGGGGGCAGCTGCTGATCTCTGCTCCCTGGGGACAGTGACAGGACCTGAGGGAACGGCATGGAGCTGCCTCAGGGGAGGGTCAGGCTGGGGGTTAGGAAAAAGTTCCCCAGCAGGGGGTGGTGGGAATTTAACAGGCTCCCCAGGGCAGCGGGTATGGCCGTGACCATACAGCCAAGGAGCGGTTGGACACTGCTCTCAGACGCAGGGTTTGGGGTTGGGTGGTGCTGGGTGCAGCCAGGAGGTGGACTTGGTGGTCCCTTCTAATTCTGTGGTTGTGTGATTCAGGTTCCTGGTGCACCCGAACAGTAACCGTACGGCCACCGAAGTTGCTGAGCTCTCTTGCAGAGTAGGGAAACAGAGGCAGAGCAAGGCAAGAGCTGCCAGCTCCCCCAGCATCTCCTGGTGGGGCTGAGGATAGGGCGGAGGGGAGAGCCTGCGCTGGCCCTGCAGACCCTTAGGGCTCGTGAGGAGGTGGTCTCGTGCTGCAGGGTGTGATGTGAGCTAGACGTGAGCACCTGCCTGGCCCTACCAGGTCCTGTACTGCCATGTGCCTGGCACAGCCATGCTCCTCCCGGGATGGAGCAGGATGAGACCCCCCAAGAGCAGAAAGCTGGGGCTGTCTAATGCCTGGGCACAGGAGGAGCAGCAGCTCTGGCGCAGAGAAACCCTCTGTGCTGGCTCGTGGTGACCACGTAAATCACCCAGTGCCGAGTGGCAGGGCTCCCAAGGATGTCCCATGCAGGGCTGTGCCGGCTGGAGGCTGCTGTGGCTCTCTCTGCTCATCCCTGCCCTCTGGCTCCTCTTGTGCTGCTCTGATGATGGTGGGGGCTGGTATTTGCACCCCGTCTGGCAGCAGCTCCCCGGTGTATACCCAAGTGACATTTTGGCTAATTGCCTGGTGACCAGGACCTTCTTGTGTCAAGTCACCCTGGGGACATGAGGTGGCACAGAGGGACACTGGCACCCAGGCCCCCCTAGCCCCCTGCAGATTCCACAGCTGTGAGAGCTGGGTCCCCAGAAGCCTATGGAAAATTTATGTGCAGTCACACACACCCCAGCGCTGCTGCACAGCCTCCCTCCCAAACCCACATGCACATATTTAATCACTTTGGGGGGATGAAAAAAAAAAAGTCTTTTGCTGAAACTCAGCTCTCATTTTTCTTGAGAGGAAAAAATTTCCAAAAATACCCTGGTTCCAGTTTGTTCTTCTGTCTGTTCCCTGGGGACACTGTCGCTGTGCATGTCTGGGGAGGGGGAGCGCTTCGTGTTGGTCAAAAAAGTAATTAAAACTGGGGTTCATTTTCCTGCAGGAGGGTGGGACCCTGGGAAGGCGACGGGAGCGCGTCTCAGGCTGAGCACATCAGAAGCTGCTTTCTATTGTGGCTGCTGAGCTAAATATACCTGCCGACACGTATAGCTGTTCCCACACGTCTGCTGCACAGCCTCCCGAGGGGGCACGGGGTGCTCCCACGCCGTGGGATTTGGTCCCCCTGGCTCTCGCTGCCCCCAGACTGGCGAGGCGTGGGAGCCCCGACCTGTGAAACCTCCGCTGCGGTCGCTGCGCCGGCCTGCCAGCCGTGCGGCTTTGGAGGAATTAATAGCTGTGTTTATGAAGCATCTAGGGAGGGGAGATGCGCAGTCATTAGCTCTAATGAGAGCTGTTTGCCAGGGCGTTTGGCTCGGCGCTCCCTCTTTCTCCACAAGTCCCCGGGGATCATGCTGCTTCCCGCAGCCAGCGCATCCCCGAAACCTGGAGCTGCTGCAGCCCCGACGCGTGCCTGTGCCCGACGTGCAGCAGAGCCGTGTCTGCGCAGCTCCGTCGGCGCCTGCGGTGCTCTGAAGCACTGAGGGGGGTTCGAATGCAGTGTGTGGGACACAGTGGGTCTCAGTGCTGCTGGAGCGCAGCCTTGCCTGTCCTGATTCCTTCTGCAGAGTCCACAGCCTGGGACAGCCACCGGGCTGGGCGGTGCTTTGGTTCAGACTGTTGTTTTGGTGCTGGGACTGTCTCGTAGTGTTTTGCATTTCAAGCTTTTGTAAAAGCAGTTTGATCTTGCTGCCTCTTGAGCGAGTGCACCCGTGCTGTGTCTGGCTGCAGTGAGTCCCGTATGCACGCCTGTGCCCTAGAAGTCTGGGCTGCTCCGATGAATTGATCGGTGCCTACGTGCAGCCCAGAACTCGCTGCCTGGCTGGGGGCACTACAGCAAATAAGCTGGTGTAGGTGTGGGGAGGCTGGGCTGTAGGCTGGTGAAAGGGAAGCTTGAAGTGCAGGCTGCAGGTTGTTACCCCATCCTGTAGCTCGTGTTCTGGTTGCTTCATGCTGTGGGCGGTGGCACTGCCAGTCCCTGGCCTGGAGCAGCCACAGGCCCAGCACGGGGTGTGCCCACGTCCCCAGGACCAGGCAGCAGGGTGAGCCCCGAGGCTGTCTTCAGCCTGTTCCTCCTCCTGCAGGATCCGTCCCCAGCTGTCCAAAGAGAAAATCGAGGGATGTCACATCTGCACCTCCGTGACGCCCGGCGAGCCCCAGGTGCTGCTGGGGAAGGACAAAGCCTTCACCTACGACTTTGTCTTCGACCTGGACACGTGGCAGGAGCAGATCTACACGACATGCGTGGGCAAGCTCATTGAAGGCTGCTTCGAGGGCTACAATGCCACCGTGCTGGCTTATGGCCAGGTACCTGCTTTGCTCTCTTCCTGGGCACTGTTCTGGGCTTTGGGCTCTCCTGAGATGGTACCCGCAGAGGTTAGGGGTAGGAAGGGTGTTAAAGCTGCTGGGTGTGGAGGGGACAAAGTTGTCCCTGGTCTGGGTGGGGGCTGGGACAGGGCTGGGGCATGAGTGTGGGAGCCAGTGTGATGACGGGGGGCAGAGGGGCTCAGCAGAGGCGTCTGGGGAGATGGGGGTGAACTGGGGAGATGTGGGTGCAGCGGGCATTGAGGATCCCTTCCCCTTTGCAGACTGGCGCAGGGAAGACGTACACCATGGGCACTGGCTTTGACGTGAACATCTCCGAGGATGAGCAGGGCATCATCCCGCGGGCCATCAGCCACCTCTTCAGCGGCATCGAGGAGCGCAAGCGGGCGGCACAAAGTCAAGGCGTGGCAGCACCCGAGTTCAAAGTCAGCGCCCAGTTCCTGGAGGTGGGTGGCAGTGAGTCGGGGGTGCCAGCATGGCCCCGTCCTTTGCATAGCTCCCCTGCTGGTGGGGATGGCAGGAAGGCTTCCTCTGGTGTCCGTTCACACAGATCAGAGCTCACCTGTGCATCAACTCTTGTACGCATCCACGTGCTCTGTGTGTCCTCTCCTACGCCTGCATGCACACCGTGGCCATCCTTCCCTATGCACACAGACGTGCGTGTATGTGCAGACACGTGCATCCCAGCTCTCCTGTGCAGCCTGTCCTAGCTCTCAGGACTGCACAAGGGCACGGGGTAGCTCCTGCCAGCCCCACCGTGCTCTAGCAGCCTCCTGTTCCCCATTACTCACCCCGCGCCCACTTTCTCCGTGTTCAGCTCTACAATGAGGAGATCCTGGACCTGTTTGACAGTGCCCGTGACCCAGATGCACGCCATCGCAAATCCAACATCAAAATCCACGAGGATGCCAGTGGGAGCATCTACACCACCGGGGTCACGTCGCGGCTCATCAGCTCACAGGACGAGGTGGGTAAAGCACCAGGTGGTGCAGAAGAGGGATTGCAGCCAGGGATAAGCTATGTGGGAGGTGAGACGAGGGAGGGCTCATTTGGGATGGGACAGGGCAGCCCCAGGGTGATGCATGGAGAGGTCGGGGCTGCCAAGAGATGCTGCCCTAACCCTTTAAAAGGGCACCTAAGGGTTTTTTTCCTCTGCCACGTTGCAGCTGATCCAGTGCCTGAAGCAGGGGGCTCTCTCCCGTACCACTGCCAGCACCCAGATGAACGTGCAGAGCTCCCGGTCCCATGCCATCTTCACCATTCACCTGTGCCAGATGAGAGTGTGCGCCCGCCCGGACCTGGTGAGATGTGGAGAGGCTTGGAAGCCTGTCCTCGCCTCTTGCTCTTCTTGGCTCTATGTGGGATTCCCTGGGAAGGGAAAAGGGTCTGAAGTCTTGCAAAGAGAGGCAAGGTTTTGTCCTCCTCCTCTCCAGTCTGGTGAATATTAGCATTTACTGGGAGCTAAGCTCTGTCCTGGGGCAGCCCCAGCCTAGGGATGGGAGGACCCACAGCAAATTGCTGTTGGGCTCCTGTCCCCCATCCTTGGGGGGCTGCATGCTGAGGGTAAACACACAGGCTTTTGCCGAGAGCTGAGTATGGCTGAGGGGGCTCCTGCCAGGCCCATGGCAGTGACCCCTCCGCGTGTGCCCGGCTGCAGGTGAACGGGGAGGTGACAGGCCTCCCGGACGGAGCCCAGCCCACCACTGAGTACGAGACCCTCACGGCCAAGTTTCATTTTGTTGACCTGGCTGGCTCGGAGAGGCTGAAGAGAACGGGTGCTACTGGCGAGAGAGCGAAAGAAGGCATCTCCATCAACTGCGGGCTGGTATGGCCCTGGGCGTGCCAGGGGCAGGGGAGGCAGGGGCTGCCTTGGGGACGCCTTGGGTCCTGCTTGGAGCTGCTGTGTGTTGCTGGAGTTGCTGTGAGTTATGCTCCCTGGCCCTGTAGGCAGGATTATCCGTGATCCAGAATGCCAGTGGTGAGGGCACAGCTTTACTGCTGAGGGTAGGATTAGGGGGAGGGAGGCCAGCACAACGCTGCAAGTCCCCAAAAAGTTGAGGGCTGCAAATTTGAGCTTAAAAACTACCCCAAGGTTCTGTGCTGTTCCTCGCTGCCCTGGTGCATGTGGAGGAGAGAGGCACAGCTCAAGGAAGGGGGGAAAATGCTGAGACTGGCCAGGGAAGCCCCGTGCCTCCGCATCTTGTACCCCATACCTGCTTCACAGCACCTGTCCCCGGCCTGAAACGCTGTCTGCGTGACAGCTGTGTTCGCAGCAGGGGCTGAGTTTGGGTGGGGGGCTTTTTGTGTTGGCAGCTGGCCCTGGGGAACGTCATCAGTGCCCTTGGAGACCAGAGCAAGAAAGTCGTGCACGTGCCCTACCGAGACTCCAAGCTCACCCGCCTGCTGCAGGATTCCCTCGGGGGCAATAGGTACGGGGATCCAGGGCCAGGGCTGCCCCCCTGCAAACGGGATGAGGGGCTGTGGGCGTGTGGGAGCTATTTCAGGAGTCAGATGCCTCGTGGGTTGCCTGTTGTGGGGTGGACGCTTCCTGACAGGCAGCTGGGACCAAACCCAGTTTATGCCTTGGTTATAAAACCACAGAAGGGCTGGGTTGGGTGCCTGGAGGCACACGGTCTGAGCTGGGTCCTGTGCGCCAAGCGGGGAAACCGCCCTTTCACCCTGCCGTTCACCTCCCCAAGCCAAACCATCATGATTGCCTGTGTGAGCCCTTCCGACCGTGACTTCATGGAGACCCTGAACACGCTCAAGTATGCC
This sequence comes from Alectura lathami, assembly GCA_013399715.1. NCBI lineage: Eukaryota > Metazoa > Chordata > Aves > Galliformes > Megapodiidae > Alectura > Alectura lathami. The sequence goes on from VXAV01003503.1 coordinate 25,228, forward strand.
AACCGGGCCCGCAACATCAAGAACAAGGTGGTGGTGAACCAGGACAAGACAAGTCAGCAGATCAGTGCCCTGCGGGCCGAGATCGCCCGTCTGCAGATGGAGCTGATGGAGTACAAGGCAGTGAGTGCCCGAGCGAGCCCATGGGGGTGGGATGGAGCCAGGAGCAGGAACCCTTCTTGCGTTTGGGTTAGGATGGCTTTTAGCAAGCAGGACCCTCCTGCCCACGGTTCTCTCTCCCCGTGGATAATCTCTGGCCCTGTTGCGGGGCCCTTTCTCCCATGGAGCATGTCCTGTGGCCTGGCCAGCTGAGCTCTGTTCCAGATAAGCATTTCGGTGGCACTGGGGTGTGGGGGAAGCATCTGTCACACAATGCTGAGACACCACGAGGGTGGCAACGGCACCATCACGAGCAATGGCAGCTACCTCCCATGGGAGAGAAGGTTGGACCTGAGGCTCAACCAGGGGCTCAGCTCCTGCCCGACCGCAGGCAGGGCCTCAGGGATGCTGGGGTAGAGAGAAGCCTTGAAGCATCCCTCTCCCTCTGTTGAGTTAAGGCTTTCCTGGTCCTTAGGTTTTCCCTTCCCGTGCTCTGAGGACTGGAGTTGCCCTCAGGGAGGCAGTGGTGGGCCTGCGTGTCCTGGCACACCTCGCACTCAGGGACTGCCTTTGTGTCCCCACAGGGCAAGCGGGTCATCGGGGAGGACGGCTCGGAGGGCTACAGCGACCTTTTCCGCGAGAACGCCATGCTGCAGAAGGAGAACAGCGCCCTGCGCATGCGGGTGAAGGCCATGCAGGAGGCCATCGACTCCATCAACAGCAGGGTCACCCACCTCATGAGCCAGGAGGCCAACCTGATGCTGGCCAAGGCAGGTGAGGCTGGGCACATGCATGGCACGTTGGCCTGAGCCACCCAGCGTGGTGGGGATGGGTGCCGCAACGCGGTCCGTGCCTTACCTTGACCACCCTAAGCCTCTGCTCCTCCAGGTGATGGTAATGAAGCCATCGGTGCCCTCATCCAGAACTACATCCGAGAGATTGAGGAGCTGAGGTGAGCCAGGAGCGAGGTCTGTGGAGGTCGCCTCGGTTTCTGGGCTGATTGGTGCCAATGCAGGGTCCAAACCTAGGCGCTGCTCCCAGCTCTGTGTCTCCAGAACCATTGGGGGTGTTTGTAAACCCCAGTGGGGCAGCCGCCAAGACCACTTGGGCTGTGGGAGTCTCAGTCTCAGTGCTGCATGGTGCTTTGGCCAGTAGTATCCTTTGTGTGACTACTGATGGATGGGGAGCTCGTGGTGGGAGTCCCTGCTGTCCCCCAGGGGCTGCTGACCCTCAGACCTGGGCCCATCCCCGCCTCATGTGACCCTGGGATGCTCCATGTCCACAGCATCCTGACCTGGCCCAAGGTGCCTGGGGGTGGCTTTGTGGCGACTCTGTCCACGCTAAACCCGGGAAAGGTCCACTCTGCTGGGGACAGTGAGATGTCCCTCTCTGACCACGTCCTGTCTGTGCTCCCCAGGACGAAGCTCCTGGAGAGTGAATCCATGAACGAGTCCCTGCGTCGCAGCCTCTCACGCCTCTCTGCCCGTCCCCCGTACTCTGTGGGCGCATCCCCCGCACCTGGCATGGGCAGCCCTGCTTCCCTGGCGGAGACCGAGGCCTCTGATGTCCTGCGACGCGCCAAGCAGGATCTGGAGCGCCTGAAAAAGAAAGAGAGGAGGCAGCGGAGGAAAAGGTGAAGGCAGCTGCTGTGTGGTGCTGGGAAGGGGGAGGCTACGCATCAGCCTCGTGGGGCTGGATATCCTGCTTCTTCATGCATTCTTGCTAAAACCAGGGTACCCAGACAAAGCCTGGGCATCTGGGTTCCCCTCCAAGCACTGCTTTGGTCAGCTTTTCACCCACCACAAGTACCTGGAGGCTGCTTTCCCCGAAGGGTCCAAGAGTGGGGGAGGTGTGGGGAGGGTCCCTGTGGGGCCTGGCCTGAGGCTTGGACTCACCAGCACCCCACTGCTCTCCCCCAGCCCCGAGAAGGAAGCGTTTAAGAAGCGGCCGAAGCTGCAGCAGGACAACGGGGAGGAGACGGACGAGAATGAAGCAGAAGAGGTGAGGGGGGCTTTGTGCTTATACCGAGGGGGTGTTCAGTTGTGGAGGACTGTCATCGCCCTGACTGGGAGGCGGACCGAGTCCTGGCCTGACCCTGCAAGAAGAATGGAGGGGCCATGGACATGCAGGCATGACCAGGAGCCAGCGCTGCTGTGCAATGGGGATCCCACGTCTTTTTGGGGCTTGTCTTCACCAGAGAGAGGTGAAGAAGGTCCAGGGGGATGCAGTGCTGTTCACTGGGAGGGGATGGATGGGGCACGGAGCTGCCCCTTGTCGTGGTGTGGGTCCAGAAATGATGCTTCAGAGTCTGGGCATCCTGTGTAGGAGGCTGAGTCCCAGTGCAGGGGCTGCTGCTGATGGCTGTGGGGTGAGCTCGGGTCTGGAGGAGGGGAGAGACCGCAGAGAGAAGGGCAAGGCCATGCTGCAAGTTGAGGTTAGGCACTCTTCTCTTAGGAGGAGGAGGAGGAACAGGATGAGAGTGGCTGTGAGGAAGAGGATGGACGTGAGGATGAAGACGAGGACTCAGGCAGTGAAGAGAGCCTGGTGGACTCAGACTCGGATGCAGAGGAGAAAGGTGAAGTGCAGAATCACATGTGCAGCTCAGAGTACGTGGGGGCATTTGCTGGGCTGGGCTCCATCCAGACCTGTGAAAGGACAGTTCCCCAGGACCCTAGGCGGTGTCCTCTCTGGGGGCTTGGCAAAGCACCAGGGTCACTGCAGGGGGTCTCCAAGGCTCTTTAGGGTGTTGCCACTCCCCAGCAAAGTTCCCATAAACTCCCCCTGCTCCCTCCTTGTGCTGTGGCTTGGTGGGGCCATGGGAGGGATGCTGTCCCCATCCCTCCTGGCCTGACTGTCACCTCTGGCCTCCAGTTGTGAATTTCCAGGCTGACCTGGCGGATCTGACGTGCGAGATAGAGATCAAGCAGAAGCTGATTGATGAGCTGGAGAACAGCCAACGGCGCCTGCAGACCCTCAAGCACCAGTACGAGGAGAAGCTGATCCTGCTGCAGAACAAGATCCGGGACACACAGCTGGAGCGGGACCGGGTTCTGCAGAACCTCAGTGAGAGCCACCTCACCCGCAGGGTCCCATCCTTGCAGCCTTGGGTCCCTGTTCTCCTCCTGCCCACCTGGCTCAGGGCCACTGCATCCATTCCCTGCGTGCAGCCACTGCCTTTGCTGTCCAGCCTGCTCTGCTCTGCTTGGTCCCCAAGGCCATGCTGGGGAGCAGGAGCTGGAGAACTCCTGACCCCACTGGTGCTGGGGAGGGCGGCGAGGTGAAGCCTTTCCTTGAACATTGCTCCCTGGGGAGTGGGTATGCCTGGGTGAGCTGAGGTGCTATGGGGCACGTGAAGACCCCACAGACCCATGGTACAGCTGATCTCTAGGCTCATCATCAGCCAAGCAGGCTGCATGTGGCTGTATGTCCATGTCCACAGCTCCTCTCAGCCCAGCAACTGGTGTCACCCATGGTCCCCGTCCTGTACTAAGCCCCCATCCATTGTCCCATTGGGTTCTCCAGACAGACCCCAGCCCATGCAGGGTGAAGGAGGGCTCTGGCAAAAAAGGGGGGGCCCGGTGACCCTTGCAAGCCCTCTCTATGCTCCTCCAGGCACCATGGAGTGCTACACAGAGGAGAAAGCCAACAAGATCAAAGCAGACTATGAGAAACGGCTGAAAGAGATGAACCGGGACCTGCAGAAGCTCCAGGCAGCCCAGAAAGAGCATGCTCGGCTGCTCAAGAACCAGTCCCGCTACGAACGGGAGCTGAGGAAGCTGCAGGCAGAGGTGGCTGAGATGAAGAAGGCAAAGGTACCCGGGTGTGCCAGGTGGGGAGGGCATCAAGCAGTAGTAGCAAGGCTGAGACTGGCCCGGCAAAGCCTGGCTCCCTGCTCCGCTCGAGGGAGAAGCGATGTTTTCTGCACCTGGTGGCAAATGCAGGCCATCTGCCTGATGGGTGGGTGCCCTGGCTGCCGGGACCGCCGGATGCCCACGTGGATGCACGTCACCTTCCCGCTGCAGGTTGCACTGATGAAGCAGATGCGGGAGGAGCAGCAGCGGAGACGGCTGGCAGAGACGAAGAGGAACCGGGAGATAGCGCAGCTCAAGAAGGAGCAGCGCCGGCAGGAGGTGAGAAGCGAGCCGGCATAGCCCCCAGCGGAGCACACGCTCCCAGGAGCTTCCTGGATTTCCCAGTGTGGATGTCGGAGATGCTGTGAGCTCACCGCCGTGCTCGGGGGACAGTGCCATCAAAACCAGCCTCGAGGCTGGAAACCTGTTAAAATCAGGAGTGACTCTGCTCATGCCAAAGCAGCTGCTCCAGTCTTTGGTGGTGGGAGTGCCAGGGCTGTGGCCATCGCTGGGGTGCCTGGGCAGCTTTCCTTTCCCCAGCAGGACCCCAGAGTCTGTCTCTCTCATGCAGTTTCAGATCCGGGCTCTGGAGTCTCAGAAGCGACAGCAGGAAATCGTGCTGCGGAGGAAAACGCAGGAGGTGAGGTGGAGTGCTGCCTCTGTGCAGCCCTCAGCCCAACAGGGGTCCCACGCTGTGGCTCAGTGACACCGTATCACTTGGACAGTGCCTGCTAGGCATGAGTCTCCCAAAGGGGTGGGAGGATTTTTATACCTGTGAGTAACCAGGTGGTAGATGGTTGCACCGTGTGCTGTCTGCAGGGTTGTGCAAATGGCCCCAGCTCTTCAGGTCTCCAGAGCTCTGCTCTTGTCTCCCTGGGGATCTGAGGGAGTCGGTGACAGGTTTGTTTGAGGACACCTGTCGGATGGCAGCACCCTCTGCCTGTCTTCTGGGCAGGTCTCGGCGCTGCGCCGTCTCGCCAAGCCCATGTCGGACCGGGTTGCGGGCAGGGCGAGCCAGAAGCCGGCCATGCTGGACTCCGGGGCAGAGGTCTCGGCCAGCACCACCTCCTCCGAGCCCGAGTCTGGTGCTCGCTCCGTCTCCAGCATCGTGCGCCAGTGGAACAGGAAAATCAACAACTTCCTGGGAGACCCCTCGCCCTCTGTCAACGGGGCTCGACCCGTCAGGTCAGGGCAGTGGTGGCACTGCGGGGCTGTGTGAATGGGTGGCAAAGTGTCCTCGAGCTCCCGTGTCTGGCTTCTGGCTGGTGGTAGAGGCTGGAGGCCTGCCCTTATTGTGTGTTTGGCTGGAGGTAAACTGCGGACGCAGGGACATGGGTGATGGCAGGGTGGTGGCAGAGCTGGGCAATCCAAAAGCGATGCAGACTCCTCCGATGCAGCCAGCACCTGGGCATCCTTTCGGGGAAAACTGACATGGTGCAGACAGGTGCCCATGTGCCTCTGCTCCCCTTGGGCTGTAGGAAGAAGTTCCCCAAGAAGGGATCGAGCCAGACCTTCAGTAAGGCCGCCCGCCTCAAGTGGCAGTCGCTGGAGCGACGCATCTTCGACATCGTGATGCAGAGGATGACCATCGTCAACCTGGAGGCCGACATGGAGCGGCTCATCAAGGTGAGGGTGGTGAGCACGGGGATGGGAGGTGGCCGTGCCAGCAGTGCCAATCCCCTTCCCTTTTCCCCAAGAAACGAGAGGAGCTGGCGCTGCTGCAGGAGGCTCTGCTGGGCAAGAGGGCAAAACTGCAGGCGGAGAGCCCCAAAGAGCAGAAGGGGCTGCAGGAGCTGAACGAAGAGATCGAGGTGCTGGGGGCCAACATCGATTACATCAACGACAGCATTTCTGACTGCCAGGCCACCATCATGCAGATCGAGGAGACCAAGGTGGGCAGGGAGAGAGGCCGAGAGGGAGCGTGGAGCATCCCTTGGAGGGAACCCAGGTGTCCTGGTGCTTCCCGAGATGTGGGAAAGCTGCACCCTCCCTGTGAGGCTGCAGGCCACCGGTCTCCATGAGAGCCTGCAAGTGTGAGTGGGGCCTGCACTGGAAACTCGCTGGGAAAAAAGCTGGGCCTCCCAGGAGAAATTGCAGAGGTTTTGGTGCCTGGTTTTGACACAACGTGGAGATGCATAGCTCCTTGCCCCCCTCTAGCGGTTGGAGGCTTTGTGCTGTCCCCAGCCTGCCCTTGGCTGCGCCACATGGTCACCAGCTGTGACACTAGCCAGGACCAGGTGGTGACAGCACGGCAGCGGTGCAGCCGCCATGCCTCCGAGCCTCATCCAGTTCCCTTCCCTCCGCCTTCCAGGAGGAGCTGGACTCCACGGACACCTCGGTGGTGATCAGCTCCTGCTCCCTGGCTGAAGCCCGGCTCCTGCTGGACAACTTTCTGAAGGCATCCATCGACAAGGTGCGGGCTCTGGCTGGGGGCTTGTCTGCACGCGGAGGTTTCTCCCGGCTGCGCGATGCTGAGGCGGGGATGATGGTGAGGGTGATGCCTGTCTGAGGCTGCTGTGGCCTTCCATCCACCAGGGCCTGCAGGTGGCACAGAAGGAGGCCCAGATCCGCCTCCTGGAGGGACGCCTGAAGCAGACGGACATGACCGGCTCCTCGCAGAACCACCTCATCCTGGACGCCCTGCGGGAGAAGGCCGAGTCGCACCCTGAGCTGCAGGCGCTGATCCACAACGTCCAGCAAGGTGGGCCAGAGCGAAACCCACCCTCCCTTAGGCTGGGTGCGGCCTCCGCCTCCTCCATGCGGGGTGAGGCCTGCCCTCCTGCGCTGGGTGCTCAGGAATCGCTTGGAGGTGACACCGCCGGCATCAGTGTGCCCCTGGGCTGCTGCTGGCTGGGTGGTAGACACGAGGAGAAGACCTGCCACCCCGAGCCCTGCTGCTGTGCGGTGCTGGTGGGACTTGGTGGGACGCAGTCCCCTTCACGCTGCTGATGTGCCTTCTCCCTTGTCCTCAGAGAATGGCTACACCAGCACGGACGAGGAGGTCTCCGAATTCAGCCTGGCCTCGGATGGGAGGTGAGAAGCCAGTGCTGTGCTGCATGCAGCAGGCTGTGCCTGAGTGGGTGGTGGCTGGAGGTGGGGTGGGATGTCTGGGGCACCCACAGGAGCTCACAGGTAGATATTGATGAAGGAAACACCATCTATGCTTTCTTGTGGTGCCTAGCCCCTGGGGATGGGAGCACAGACATCTCAGACACCAAAAGGTGAGGTCATCCTTTGGAGAAAGAGTGCTGGGGAACAGGGGGATTGCCTAGGGAGCCTGGGGGATTGGTGGCAGCCTCTCTGAAAGGAGTTCAGCGCTGAAGATACAGCTCTGCCACTTTCTCCTTACAGCATCTCCCAGTCTTTCAGCATGAAGGGCTCAGCAAGCCAGGATGACTTCAAGTTCAAGGTGAATTGGCCTTTCTGTATGGCCTCGTCACAGGGTGCGGGAGGAGGGGGGTGGAGAGACACGTTGTTTAGCAGTGCTCTGAGGCTTGATTTTTGGGGTCTGCTCCATAATCTGACCTTTGAGAGCCAGATTTGGGGCTCTGGATGGGGTCAGCTCTATGTAAGGAGTAGTCCACATCTGGTCCTGTGGTCCTGTGATGCATTGGAGACTGGGGAAACATCCACCACAGCTCACACCCTCCTGTCGGAAGTGGACACTGAGGGGGTCCCTGTGCAGTACTAGATTCTTTGTAGACAAAGGTGGAGGAAAGCCCACTGTCCTGTGCAGGCTGTCACATTTGCTTAGGGTATGGAGAACTGGCACTGCGATGGGCATCCCAGCATGATGCAGGGGGAAGTAAATTCCTGTGGCCGGAGATCTTGAGCTGCTCATCCTGCAGCGCTCTGGATGTGCCTGTTCTCCTCCTTCTGTTCTGCCTGTGCCTGACCCCTGTGCCCTGCTCCAGGGAGAGCCCAAGCTCTCGGGGCAGATGAAGGCAGTGTCAGCTGAATGTCTGGGACCCACGCTGGACATCTCCACCAAGAACATCACCAAATCCTTGGCATCCCTCATGGAGATCAAAGAGGATGGGATCAGCTTCTCTATCCGAGACCCTTATTACAAGGAGAAGGTGTCGCGCACCGTCAGCCTGCCCACGCGAGGAAGCACTTTGTGAGCAAAGGGTGATGGTTCGGTTGGCATTGGGAGGCTCACAAAGGCGTGGGCCCCTGGGTGGGAAGCTGTGCCCTGGCTGTGGAGGGGCAGAGCAATGAGGGTGAGCCAAATTCTGCATCCATCCAAGTTTGTCTGCAGCAAGCAGTGGTGAGTCTTTCCAGAAGGCTTTTGGAGAGTGTCTAGGATTATGCTGGCACCCTTTGTGGGTAGAGAGAAGGGTACTCAAGGAGGAGGGAAAGAAGAGGGGTGTGCAAGGGGCTCCATCTCACAGTCCTTGCTCATCAGCCTTCACAGAGGCTTCTTGGGTTGCCAAAGGTTTCTGTGCTCGCAGGATGACTTGAGGCATCCTCTGATCTTGTGATTGTGACACCAGGCAGTCCAACTTCTGTTTGCTGTGCTGGGGGAGGACACAGGGGCTCAGCACAGAGGCCTCCAGATGGGGGAGAGCAGGCACCTACTGTGCTCTTTTGCTTTCTCTAGTCCCAGACAATCTCGTGTCTCAGACACTTCGCCTCTTACGAGGAGGAAATCCTATGACCGTGGGCAACCTACCAGGTGAGCCTGGGAGCTGGGGACTTGGGCAGGGGGAAGCTGAGTGGCCTGGACAAGCTGGCAGAGCTCTTGCTGCTTCACTTGGGCCCTGGGGTGCCAGCATGAGCAAGAAGAGTTTGGCAGCTGCCTGATGAGTAGTTCCCAAGTCATGTGTCCCTCTAATCCTTCTTGGCTCAGGCCTCCAGATGTTGGCTTCACGCCTCCCTCGTCCCCGCCCACGCGCCCACGAAACGACCGCAATGTCTTCTCTCGTCTCACAAGCAACCAGAGCCAGGGCTCTGCCTTGGACAAGTAAGTCCGGGTGGGGTGGGAGGGTCTGGGTGAGGGACACGTGTGCCATAAAAGCAAATGGCCCTTAGCAGGTCCCATGGTGGAGTAGAGGAGCGCAGCACCTGGGTTGGCTCCAGCCAGCCTCCTGCTGCTGTTTTTCCTTAGTGCTCCTCTGCAAGAGCAGGTGGATGCTCTGCCAGGGCCCTGCTGGGCTCTTGCCCCGTCCTGCCTGGCGTGTGTCCCCTCTGAGCTGTCTGCTTACAGGAACTCACAGTCCTGGGCTCCAGCTAAGCCCTTCCTGGAGACCTCTGGAAAAGGCTGTGAAGCAGGATGGGGTTAGGCAGGGTGGGGGCTCGCAGGAAGCTGACGGACTGGTGCCGACCCACAAATGATGCTCCAGCCGCCCACGGGGCAGGTCAGGCAGCTGTCCTCATCTCGGAGCACTGCTAGCAGCGCGGACGTGTCCTGACGGAGATCTGCTGTCTGACCCTCACGTACCCTCCTGCTCCTCTGCCCTTTCCTCTGGTTCTCCATGTGTGTTTCTCCCTCTTTCCACTCCTCTTTCTCTATGTCCTACACTGGCTTGGATGCAATAACAATCCTCCACCTCTGACTCCTCTGCTGCCTCTTCTAGTCTGGGTTTTCTCTCCCATAATCCTGCTAATTTTCTGCCCCTAGGTCTGATGACAGCGATTCCTCTGTCTCGGAGGTGCTGAGGTATAGACAACTTTCTATTTATTATCCCTTCCTCCTCTCCTCCTTCTTTCTGTCTCAGGAGTTTGCTCCCCCTTGTCCCTGCATGCTCCACCTGTGCCTTGCTGCTCTGCCCATCTCCCAGCTTGCGTGTGCTGTCCCCTCTTGGCATGCCACCTACAGCGCCTGACCCCGTCCCCTCGGTTGTGAGTTCGAACCGTTCCTGCTCTGATCAGCCTTTGGAAACGCGGCGCTGGGCTCGCCTGCGGACGCTGGCTGGTTTGCAGGGGCAGCATGTTCTGTGCCATCTCTGATGGGCTCTTGTCAGCATGTCCCATCCCATCCCCTGGCTCTCCAGCAGGACTGTGTGATGCTGGGGAAGGGGGCGAGCAACACTGGACACCGTCGGTGTGCTCTTGCAAGCACAGGGGAATACGTCCAGGTGCTCCCCACACCTGGCTGTGTCTCTCCAGTGCTGGGCTCTGGGTGGGCAGAGATCTTTGCCCAGGAAGCCAAGTCAGGCTGTGGCACAGAGCTCAGCCTGGGGGTGAAGGTACTCCTGGGCTTGTCCCAGTGCAGCCTACAGAAGTTTCCCAGTGCAAGAACAACCTTTTCCCTGCCCTTTAGGAATATCAGCCCTCCCTGAGCTCCCGCTGGAGATGTGGCACCAGACGTGTGTGTTTTGTCACCTTGGGCAGTTTGCAGTGAGGCAGCAAAGTCCACTGATAACATTTCACCCCGGGAAGCCAGGCTCTCCATTTATTTTCAGTGTCACCTCGGGATGGGTAGAAACACTAGGGGTCAGAGGAGAGCTGTTTAATTTGAGTGCAGCTGCTAATTGAGAGAGATCACACGCATGTGATTTCCAAACCCAAATTAATGAGCTTACATTCATCCTCCTGACTAATACAAACCTTACAGCCCTGGGCCTGCCCTTCTCCAGCCTCGTGCCTCAGTTTCCCTGCCCATAAGAAAAGGTTAGCATAGCTCAGGGCCCCGGGTAGGCTGGTTTTTGGGATGCCAGCCGTGAAGAGCTGCTGGTGGCCATGTACACCAGGACTGCAGCATTAAGGTTGTTGGACCTCAGTGCCCTGAGCGCTGCTGATATGGAGGGGATTGGCCCCCACAGAGGGATAAGCCAGCTCATGCATGCCTGCAGGTGTCCCTTGGAGGAAGGTTTGGCAGGGACCTGTCCTCTTTCGCTCAGCAGTGGGTGCAGGAATGCTGGGTACAAATGCCAGTGTTGTCCCTTGTCGGCTTCGTGGTCTTAAAAGGAGTGGGGCCATGTCTCCAAATGTCACCAGGCACAGGCTGACAGGCTCCAAGAGCCTGGAGCGCTGGTTGTTGGTATTCTGAAGCATTTATTCCTCGCAGAACTTCAGGGTGGAGAAGGTACAGTTTGTCCCAGGCTGAGCTGAGGACCTGAGGCTCCTCAGGTCGGTGCTGGCTGGGCTCCAGAGGCTCAGCAGCAGAGCAGAGGTCACCAGCCACCCCCTCTCACAGTCTGTGTGTCACCAGGGCAGAGGAGCTAGGCAGGGGCTACTTGTGGGGGAATTCCCAGGGTTTCTATGAAGAGGTTTGCTCGGATGTGCTGAGTTCAGGCAGAGGGACCCATTGCTCTGCCAGGTGGTGGAAGATGCTTGGGGTGAGGCACTTCATGCTCTCCCATGCCCCTGGGATCTCATGTAGGGCTGTGCCTTTCCACACACCCACCCCAACAGGTTTGTTCTTTCTTTCCCATGCAAGGGGCATGATTAACCCGGTAGGTGGCACCAAGAATGCCCGGACAGCCCCGCTGCAGTGCGTCTCCGTGGCAGAAGGACACACCAAGCCTGTGCTCTGCCTGGATGCCACCGATGAGCTGCTTTTCACTGGCTCCAAAGGTGCGTGATGGACAGAGAGGACGTGTGGGTTGCTGGCTTTTGTATGCTATGGGAGCAGGTTGGCATGGGGGATTAGGGGAAGTGCTGGGCACCGTGAGCATGGTTCCTCCTGGGCCACTCTCCTGTCCTCAGCATTGAGCCTTGCCCTGTGCTGCACAGGTGCTGGCACAGGCTGTTCCCCTGGAAGGGAGCTGTGGAGGGTGGGAGGTGGTGCTTGGAAGGGGTAGGTGCCTCTGTGCCACTGAGGGACCCCCCCAGCCTGATGCTCTCGGGCCTGTTCTCCCTCTTACAGACCGGAGCTGTAAGATGTGGAACCTCGTGACGGGCCAGGAAATCGCTTCCCTCAAGGGCCACCCAAACAATGTCGTTTCCATCAAGTACTGCAGCCACACGGGGCTGGTGTTCACCGTGTCCACGTCATACATCAAAGTGTGGGACATCCGGGACTCGGCCCGGTGCATCCGCACCCTCACGTACGTAGTAGGCAGGAGTGACTGTGGGGGGACCCTGGGCACTGAGCGTCTGTGGCTTTGCACAGAGGACTGGAAAGGATCGTGGTTAGGAACTGTGGCAGGCCAGTGCCACCAGCTCACCCCTGTATGGAGATCTGTTCCCCATACAGCCTCAGCTCATCCACTGTAGCCTCAAAGTCCTTCTCCCTCTCACTTCTCTCATGACAATGACACCAAATACCTCTGCCTCCCAATGCTGGCTGCCAGCACTAGCCAACTCTTCCTGCAGGGAGCAAGGAGGACTCGACAGGAGAACAGCGTCAAGATGGAAATCAAGGCAGGATGCTCCATGTCCTGCATACATCTGGCATCCTTGGCTCCCTTCCTAAGCAGGGCAGTGGTCTGCGAGATGGTGGTCTTGCTGGTCCCATAGTGGCCAGACAGCCTATGATACCTGTAGGGCCTTTCCCAGTGTGGAACCCACCAGTGGAAACCAGAGCCAACAGCCCCAGTGGGTTCTACAGTGGGGCCTCAGTGGCTCAGATCTCTACCTCTGGTCTCTGATCATCCTTCCTCCTTTCTCTCGCGCCCCTAGGTCTTCCGGCCAGGTGATCTCCGGGGATGCGTGTGCCGGGACCACTACCCGCACTGTCACCAGTGTGCAGGGGGAGCACCAGATCAACCAGATTGCTCTCAACCCCACCGGCACCACACTCTATGCCGCCACCGGTAACTCCGTCCGCATCTGGGAGCTGAGCAGGTGAGGGGTAGCACAGGGACGGGCAGGACAACTTCCTGATGCTGGGTGGAAAGACTCCCCCCAGGGAAAGGGAAAATCTTTTTAGCTCTGGATGTTGCCTGGATTAAAGGCTTCCAGGACCCTTTCCTATGCCCTTTCAGGCCCCTGTTTAGGACCCGAGGGGTGGTGAGCAGCAGTGGGGCTACTTGGGGCGTGGGTTTCATCTATGAGCTTAGGACAAGAGGGAAGATCCGGGGGATGAGTAGCAGCCCCCCTGGCTGTGCCATTGCTGCAGCGTGGGCTCTGCAGGTGGCAGTTGGCATGCCCCAAGGCTGCCTTCATCCCCTGGCATCAGTAGGAAGCGGGGTGTCCCTGTTCACAGTCCCCCCCAAGGGACCTTCCCCTGATGGGGAGTGCTCCAGGACAGCAGGGGTCTGTGCCTGGCAGAGCCCCTGGAGGAGCTGCGGTGCAGGGAAGGGGCTGGCTGACCCGTGTCACTGTTTGCAGGCTGCAGCCTGTTGGGAAGCTGAGCGGCCATATCGGGCCCGTGATGTGTCTCACGGTAAACCAGACTGCGAACAACCATGACCTGGTGGTGACAGGCTCCAAAGATCACTACGTCAAGGTACTCTCCTCTGGCTGCTGGGCAGAGCCCAGTGTCCGTCAGGAAGCCCCCGCTGAGGCCTCTTCTCTCCCCCTTGCCCAGATTTCTATTTTTGCCTCTGCATGTGGCGCTTTTTTTGTACATCTCCTCACCCCAAACCTTGCCTTTTATTTCGTTTGTGGTACACACACAGCTTTGGAGATGGGGGTTTGCGTCTCTCACCCCTCGGGCTTTGTGGCTGATCCAGATCAGCAGCTTGCCCTGTTCTGCTCTGTTCTCCTTCTTGATACAGGTCCTTGCCCCTGCTCCAGCACAGCAAAACCTCACCCCTTAATTTTATTCATTTTTTATTTCTGGCTCTTAGCAGGTTGAATTGGAGCTGGCACCAGGGGATTGGAGGGGGGTGGTGAGATGGGGAAGGAGGCAGGATCCCACTCTTCTTCTTAGCTTGGCTCATGGTTTTGTGTACAAGATCATCATGAGTAAAAGGTAGCAGAATGGGGGCTCTGTGGTGGCAGGACCCCTGGCGAGACCTCAGCCCCCAAAAGCCTCCACTGGCCAACCCCTGCTCTCATCTCCAGCATCGCTCAGAGCCTAGAAAAAGGAGGGTGATGGCCAAGTTCTCCAAGAAAGGGTGCCCTCTGTTGCCAGAGTTGTCCAGGGCCTCTCACCTGCTGTTTTCCCCCAGGTGTTTGAGATTGCTGAGGGCATGGTGGGCAATATTGGCCCCACTCACAACTTTGAGCCCCCTCACTACGATGGCATCGAGTGCCTGGCCATCCAGGGAGACGTCCTCTTCAGTGGCTCCAGGGACAACGGCATAAAGAAGTGGGATCTGGAGCAGCAGGAACTTATCCAGGTCTGGATGGGAGCATATGGGGTAACACGGGGTCTGCGGGGTAACGTGGGGCAGAGCAGCATTGCTGCAGAAGGTCTGGGGGATATGTTCAGGGACCTGGTGCCAGTGTCCTGCACTGAACCAACCTGGGAGGGCAGCCCAGCTCCTGGGAATCTGGTAGTGCATGTGCCAGGTGGCTCTGTACCCCTGTAAGTGTGTACTGGAGGGCACCCACAATTGCCACTTCCCCTTGGCACACAGGCTTGCAGCATCAGTTGCTGTGTTCCTCTCTGAAAACAGGATTTTTGTCCCCTACCTAGGGGACAAACAAAGCCTCGAGTCTTGAATTCAGCCCCTTGGCTTCCTAACTTTGCAACACCAGCTCTGTGATCCAGATCAGCCCTGGGGCGACGGTGATGATCTGAATCCCTGAAGCTGGGTGCACGAGGCTGCTGTCAGTGCTGCAGATGAGGTTGATCGTGATCTCTGCTCTGTCCCTGTCCCTACAGCAAATCCCAAACGCGCACAAGGACTGGGTCTGTGCTCTGGCCTTCATCCCTGGCCGCCCCATGGTGCTGAGTGCCTGCCGAGGAGGCGTGATCAAAGTCTGGAATGTGGACAACTTCACCCCGGTTGGGGAGATCAAGGGGCACGACAGCCCCATCAATGCCATCTGCACCAACTCAAAGCACATCTTCACTGCCTCCAGGTGAGCCTCAGGCCTTCTGCTCCCCAGAGGCACTGGGAAGTGGGAGACCCCTGGGCTGACCTGTCATCCCTGGGCCTGGGTGGGTTTGCACTGAGCAGGGAGGGAGGAAAGGGGTGGGTCTTGCAGCTTCCTAGTCCCTCCACTCCTTCATCTCATCTTGCCCATCTTAGTCTGTCCCCTGCCCATGCTCTGGTGATGCCCTGGGTTATCCCCATGCAAGGACCCCTCTTCCCTGGGGCTGGGCATCCCCTGCTGCTCTCGGGGAGCAATTTGGCAGCAAGACTCTGATATCCTCTTTTCGACCATGTCCCTTTTCTCCCTTCCTTTTTCTGTCTCTCTCTGCCCCTCCTCCTCCCCACCTCCCATCTGTGCCACAGTGACTGCCGGGTAAAGTTATGGAATTACGTGCCTGGGCTCACCCCTTGCCTTCCACGACGCGTCCTTGCCATAAAGGGCCGTGCTACTAGTCTGCCTTGACCCTTCTGCTCTTTCTGACTCTCTCTTGCTCATGCACTCTTCTACCTTTTCTTTCCTTTTCTCTGTCTCCATCTCTTTCTCCCTCTGTCTATCTTGCTGTTGCTTGCTTTTGCTCTTCTTTCTTTCTTTCTCTCTGGTCTGAGCTGCTTCTTGACGGTATGAAACTCTTTTGCGTTTTTCCCCTCGATAAATTTTTGCTAGAAGTGACTTGCCCCTTTGTCCCACTCAAACCCCCGCGTTGTTTTCTTTTGTTTCTTTTTCTTTTTTTTTTTTTTTTCTCTTGCCCAGTGCCCACACCTCCTGTGGCAGCCGTGGCCTGCCCGCACCCTTGCATGGATGGTGGGGCGGGAGTCAGCAGCCCCCCCCGAAACAACCCATGCCCTGGGGAGACCAAGCTCCCTGCAGTGCCACCATCTGACCTAGGCAGAGCCCATTCAAGGGGTGAAGGTCACCACTTCCCTTGCCCCTCAGTTTCTGCCAGTGGGTTGAGCTGGAGGCTGAGCCCCACTGGGCCTGCCTGCTCCCCAAAAGAGACTGGGCATCCTCCTGCCAAGAGAAAGCCTGGAAGCTTTGGGGGCTGCATGCTGCCATGGGCTGGGGGTGGGCAGTGTTTCTCCTCGTGGTGCCTCTCTGCAGCACGTCTGTGGGGCTCGCATGCGAAGCCCCCGGCTCATGCCGTCCCTCTCACCTTTGCTTCTCAGTGACTTGACAGTGAAGCTCTGGAGCGGGAGGAGGTTACCCTCTGGGTCCAACTAGGAACTGCAGAAAGCCTGGAAGATGTGGCAGGAGGGTGAAGGTTGGGCTACGTCCCCCTTGCTGTCAAGATCCCATCATCTCCAGGAGCTCAGCCCAGGGATGGGAATTGCTGTGTCTGACCCGACAGGGTGGATGAGATCCATCTTGTCCCATCTTTGAGCACTGGTGGTTCCTGTGAAGAGGCAGCTCTGTGTGGAGCACCATCAGCTCCACCTTCCCTCCTGCTGCAGCTCCTCAGTGGTTTTCCAGTGACCAGGAAAGACTTCTCCTGTCTCTCTTCTCACCCACCCTGCTGTATTGCCTGCCAGGATTCCGAGGGGCTGGAGTCCAGGCTGAGCTCCCTGGCTCCTTCTCAGAGACACCAAATTCCCTCCTGCCACTGTGGCTTCACGCAGCCTCCGCCTGGATGTGCTTCTTCTGTCCTCACTGGCTCCAGGGCTGGTTCCTGCAGGAGTCTTTCTCCTTTCCACGGTCTCAAGGCCATTTAGAGTCTCCTGGCCAGGACCAGAGATTGGAGGGGCTGCTTCTTTGGAGATGTCACTTGTGGGATGGCCTCTGTGCTGCAGTGGGTCTGCAGAAGGATTTCCAGGTAGTTCCATCACCCCTCAACTCAGCCTACCTGCTCCCAGCAGCTGGAGGTGTGCATCTGACCTGGCTCACCCTGAGCTTCTCTAAGTTCTCCACCAGTCTCCAGGGGACGACTGGAGGACAACCCTACAGGGGGTGATCTTGCACAGTTGGACCCCTGCAGAAAGCTGAAGGCTCAGCCCGAGGGTGTGTCCCTGAAGATGCAGCCCCTCCAGCTACCCTGCTCCCTTTTCCCCGGTCAAGGGGCCATCAAGGCCCTGGTCTCACACTGGAACTTTCCCCTACCTCTCCTGTGGCCCCTTGGGGGTATCCCTTGCTTCGTCCTGCCCTGTGCCATGCTGGGCTTGTTGGGGGATGATGAGGAGACCCCCAGGAGTAGTGCTCTCCCCTCACTTCACTTTTGTCACTGAAGAAGCAGTGTTTGAACTCAGACTTACGGATTTCTCCATGTGATCCCACTGGTGCTGAACTGGGATCTCGGAGGCCAGGGGCTCCAGGACCTGCCCCATAAAGCACAGACCCTTTTCCCTCTGCTTTCTGCAGCCAAGGTGACTGCTGGACCAGCCCCAGGTTGTTTGCCACTAGCCCTCCTTAAAACCACTCCAGGTGGGAATTCCTGCACATCTTGAAACACAGGAGCATGTCTGCTGACTTGATGGGGATTTTTGTTTTTTTCATTCTGGGGAAAAAAAAAATCCTATTGACACACCTCAGTGGAGGGCACGATGGCAAGTGCAGGTGTCACCCTGCCTGGGACAGTGACTGGCTCCTTGCTCATGGCTGAGCCGTGCACTGTGAGACTGGGGGGCAAACAAAAAGGCACAGGGGCACCAGGGCTGCCAGCATGGCACGCAGAGGTGGGGGCTGGGTGCGGTGCTGCCCTCTCAGCCTGTTTTGGACAGGCTTTCCCCTGCTCATCGCTCGCTTTTTGTTGGGGACGTGTGTGTTTGTGTGACTGCAGCCAGGTGTACCCTGTGCATCGGTGCCTGCGTGCTCCGTGCTCCATGCTGCAGGGACCTGGTGGGGGGATTTAGGGTCAGACAAATTGCTGCTCTCTGCGTTTTCCTCCTACACGCAGGCTGCAAGTTCCTGCTTAACTTCCCAGGGATGGGGGCCAGATCCTGAACGATGCTGAGCATCACCTGGCTGCGCCATCCAGCAGCACGCTCAGTGGGCTTCAAGGCTTTTGCAGCCTGCAGGTGGAGGGAGCTGGGCCAGCACAGCACAGCAGCAAGCAGGCCAGAGAGGGGGGTCTTTAAGCAAGAGGTGGCTGTGATCCCGTAGTTGTGTGTGTGTGTGTGTGTGTTTGTGTGTGTGTGTGTTGGTATTTCCCATGTGGGAGAGGGATTTTTCGGGCGTTGATCTGGTTTAGCTACCTCACGGTGCAAGCTGGGTGCTGTTGTCATTGCGTTTCATTTTGGGGATGGGGTGGGGAGTTTGATTTTTTTTTTTGATTATTTTTGCCATTGCTGTTGTTATGGCTTTGACACTTGAGTTTGTCCCAAAGACGCGTGGCCTCGCTGCACCTCGCTGCATTTCTGAGCCCCCTCCCTGCCTGTCCTGGCTGAGCGTCCTGCTGCAGCAGCACCCGGCTGATTCGCGGTGCTGACATTTTCCTCCTGTGGCTGGAGGAGGCTTGGACCAGAGCTCTGCGTTGTTGCTGTTAGGCCTTGGGTTGATTCGCAGCCTGGAAGTGGTCCCTCTTGTCCCTTTGGAGGATAGAAAGGGTCCTCCGTAGGGCTGCGCTCAGCCTGCATTCCTGCCTCTGCTCTCACAGGTGCTGGCTGTGGGTGCAAAGCAGCTCTGGGCAATGTCACGCAGAGCGCATCGTTGGAATGGGCTGGTCCTAGTCCCTGTTCTCCAGAGCCTGCTGTCATTTGGTAGCAGGAGCAGCAGGGAATTGGTGCTGTAAAAGCCTCTACCTAGGGTGGAGGCAGTCTGTGAGAGAAGCTGAATCTTGTGTGTGATGTTTGGATTTTCTTCATCCCCAAAAGGTAGTTGAATCTAGATCCTGTCCCAGGCACTGGACATAAACCAGGACAGCCCTGCAGCCCCCGCGTTATCCCCTCTTGGGGCTGGGGAGCTGACACAGGCTCTACCCTGCTCCCCGGCACAACGGGGTCTGGGAGGGGGCTTGCAGCTCTGAGCCATGCTGTCAGGTGTGGGGGGCAGGTCCCCCAAATGCTAAAGCACAAGGTCCCACCCTGCCTGTGGTCGAGCGAGGGTGGCCCCTTGGCCTCTGGTTCTTCAGCTCCTTCACTTGCTGCTGGCTCCCCAGCCTCTGCCTGTGGCCAAAATCACTGCAGGAACCAGGAGGCCCCTGAGGCTGCACTTTCCTAATTTTGTCATCTTTTCCAGGTCCCAGTGGACATTGCCTGCAGGCTCAGGCTGGCCCTGTGGGCTTTGACACAGTGGGTGAAGGTTAGGGGCAGGGGCTGAGGGCTGTTCTCAAAATGGAGGGAGCAGGTGAGATCCATCCTTTCTCACTGTGTTGGGTGCTCTCCTGGGGCTCAGGACTTGCACTACTTTCTTGTGGTCTCTGAGCCTCTCTGCACCTCATTTTGCTTCTCCCTCGGTGCCTTGTTTGGGCCAGGCGTGTCACGAAACCTGCCATCCAGGGAGTTCCCTCCTTTGCTGGTTGCTGGGGGACACTTGTTCCTGGGCTCTGGCTCTGACTCTGACTCTTGCTCCTGACTCTCCTCCTCCCAGCACACAGGGGCCAGCTCCAGCCTCTGCTGAGGGCACAGTGCTGGCCTGGAGCTGAGCTTTGCACAGAAGGGATGGAGCTGACTCAGGAGCCCCAAAGTGCCAGGCCCCCAAACCACTGTGAGCCCACCCAGGGAGCCCAGGCCCTGCCTCCCTCCCCAGCGCCCTCAGCTCTCCTGGCACAAAAGGACAGGCAGGAGGGCTGTCCCCAGTCTAGCCAGCTGCGAGAAGCACAAGGGTGCGTTGTTCCTCCCCAGCACCTCCAAGCACAGCTGCTTTGGGGTCCTGGCTGCTGCCTCCAGCCTTGGCAGCCTGCCCCCAGGGTGTCCTCCCAGTGCCCCCCTCCCCATCCCACGCTGGGTGGGGTCCAGGTACGATCCTATAGAGCACTTGTCACTTGCCTTTCAGCATGCTCACCGCTGCTTTGCTCCGTCCTGCAGGCAGCACGCCCTCCCCGAGCCCTCTTCGCCCTCCTGGGGAGGGAAGGGGTCCCACTGCTTCCAGCCCCTTGTCGCCTCCTGTGGTGCTCCCACTGTAGCTGGGAGGAACCCAGCACAACCCCAGCCACCCCAAGACCTTGCTCCTAGAGAAACCTCGCCCTGCGCCTTCCTCCTGCCCTCGGGGCTCGTCCCCATTCCCAACCATAACAGCTCTGCCCTGGTACCTGCCAGCTGCCCCGCATCCCACGCCCCGGGACCACCCGATACCCTGCGGTCCAGCCCTGCACCAGGGCTCGGGCAGCTGCAGCGCCGCGTCGCCTGCTCCATCACCCCTTCCCGCTGCACAAGTGTCACAAATAGCAGGTGCCTTTTCTTGCTCGGAGCTGTTTTACAGAGGCCAACTCTTGTGAAGGCTTTTTTTGCTCTGCTGGGTCGTGCAGCCCAGCCCTGCGGTCTGGGTTTGTCAGAGGACAAGGTGTGTACGTATATTTTATACCTCGATGTGTTCCTGTAAATAGTGTAAGTTATTTCAGTCTCATGATGTACATGTTTTTTCAATGGATGTGTTTGTTCCTTGCCTTTTTGTCTTCACAAATAAAGTGTACTGAAATGAAGAGACAAGGCAGCAATGGATTTGGCTAGCGGAAGAGCACAGCTGGGAACTGCCTGTCCTGCTGCATGCAGAGAGGGGGCTGTGGGGAGCACTGGGTAAAACTGGTTCTTCTGTGGCCCTTCTGGGGTGATCTGCACCCTTATGGGTACCAGCTCCTCAGGGACTGCGGGGCTGACCCCATGGCTTGGGGCTCTGCTGTGGTGCAGGGGCTTGGTTGCCTCCAGCTTGCAGTGGTGTCTGCAGGGGCAGGGGGAGACGTGGGCTGCCCTGGGGACAAAGCTCTGGAGGGATGAGAGGCCTTGCAGAGGGATCTAGATCTGTGGGGCAATCTGCAACAGCATGGAGTTCAATGTGGGTAAGTGCTGGGCTCTGCACTTTGGATGGGTTAACGCTGGGCACAGGCACAGCCTGGGAGCTGCGTGGCTGGAGGGCAGCTCAGCAGAAAGGGACCTGGGAGTGCTGGCGGCAGCAGGCTCAGCGTGAGCCAGCAGTGTGCCCTGGCAGCCAGGAGGGCAAACAGCATCTTGGGGGTGCTCAGCAATATGACGAGGATGTCAAGGTCCTTGAAAGCATCGAGAGGAGGCAGCAAAGCTGGTACCAGGGCTGCAGGGCATGGCCTGTGAGGAGAGGATGAGGGTATCTGGGTTGTCAAGGCTGGAGAAAATGGGCCTTGGAGGTGAACCCGTTGCTCTCTGCAACTTCCTAAGCAGGGGAATGGGAAGGGAGGTGCCAATCTCTGCTCCTTGTGGCAAATGCATGGGAACGACACGAAGCTACATCAGGAGAGGCTCAGTCTGGGCATTAGGGAAAGTGTCTTAACCATGGGAGTGGTCAGTCACTGGAACAGGCTTCCTAGTGGGGTGGTTGATGCTCTAAGCCTGCCAGTGTCCAAAAGGCGTTTGGATAATGCCGTCAATAAGGTGCTTTAAATTTTGGTTAGCCCTGAGTCGCTCAGGCAGCTGGGCTCGGTCCCTGCAGATCCCTTCCCACTGGTCTGTCCACTTCTAAGTCTCTCGGGATCCCGGGCGTTCACGCCTGCCCCACCCTGGCTGCTGAGGGTCCCCCCTCCATGCGTCTGCTGGCCCCGGCAGCGGGTGGCCCTGGGAACAGCCGGCAGGTGGCAGCCCCGGCTGCGGGACCGCGGCACCGGGGCTCGGCGGGGCTGGGAGCGGGGCCAGCAGGTGGTGAGTGGCAACGGGGGCTGGAACCGAGTGGTTTTTAAGGTCCCTTCCAACCCGAGCCGTACTGTGACCGCCCGAGCGGCGACCACGCTGCGGTGCCCGCAGAGGTGGCGGATGCTGGCACCAAGCTGTGCCCTGCATCTTCCCCCCAGGATGTCCGGCAGCCAGCCTGCCCCAGCGCTGCAGGGCGGGGAGCAAGGGCTGTGAGCTGCACCCCAGATCTGCAGGGCATGGCTCAGCCCCAGCTGCCTGCATCCACTTTCTCTTTCCCAGCTGGCTGTGGCACTGGTTGGACTGGTCAGATGGAGAAGCTGGGTGCAGGGTGACACCGAGCACCCCAGATGTGGTCCCTCCTACCACTCTGTGCCCTGCCCCCAGCACAGGGTGAGAGCTGGGGACCCTCCTAGCTTTGGGCTCAAAGCCCAGCTTGTAATGCTTGTCCTGAGAGCAGTGCCAGCTCTGGGGTGATGTGCAGGCACCCTGGATAGTGCTGAGCTCTTGCCATGAGGCCCTAAGTGGAGAAGGGGACGGTGGGACAGTGGGCAGGGTGCCTGCCCAGTCCTGGCTGTGTCTCTGGAGGGCTGGCAGTGCTGTAGGGGTGCCCAGAGCCATTCCACCCCAGCCTGTGTTGGGGCTTATCGATGTGAGCCCCCAGACTCAGCCACACCCTGCTGCTGGCAGGGTGATGGGATCTGTGGGACCACAAATGTGGGGGTATCATGGACCCAGCTTCTCCTCCTAGCAGGGCAGGTGACAGCAGTGGCATTTCTCTCCTGCCTGGTGTCCCAGCCACTTGCTGCACCAACACATCTCCTTGCTGGCCATTGTATCACCGGCTCACTCCAAACTTGTGGCCACCTCTTTCTTACCTCAGCAGGACACCAAGCCTGGGCTGGCAGCACCCTGTGCTCTCTGCATGCCTCGAGGGCTCGGGACAGCGGGGACACTTCCCCTGGCCATGCTGCAGCACAGCCTCACAGAAGAGTGCCCCTGCTGCGGGGTGCAGGCTCTGTCTTTCCCCAACTATGGCTTTGCTGAAGACATGGGGACGCCCCAGGAGAGAGCTGTGTGCTCTCCTGCACCCTGACACAGCATTTCAGTACCTCCAAGTGTCCTGCACAGTGACATGCCCGTTGTAGGACTTGGCTTGTGGCAAAAGGATGAGAAGGAAGGCCGTTTCTCCAGGGTAGTGAAGCTGGGGAATGCCTGAAAGGTGCAGGAGTTCACTCACAGGATGCTCAGCCTGGTTCCCCCATAGGCAGTGGGGAACCCAGCATTCAGCTCCCAGCCCAACACAGGTTTCAGGCTCTGTGTATGCCCAGTGCTGCAACAGTGCCTGGTGGTCCCGGCTTGCCCCATGACAGCAATGGCAGGGGCTGCTCCCAGGCACGGGGGCCATCCCGCTGGGCTGCAGGATGCTGTGCCCAGGAAACAAAAGGGGCTGGCAGCGCCCAGCACTCGTGACTGTGACATGCAGGAATGAAGCTGGGGCAGGTGATCAGCTTGCATGACCCAGTGCCTCCTGCATGGCTGTGCCACAGAATGGCACAGCAGGTTGGGGTGACGTGACATGAGGGATGGGGCATGCAGCCACCCTGCCTCTGTTGGGCCATGGGCATATGAGCATCCATATTTATGCCAGTCTGTCACCATCATGCCACACAGGCTGGTTTGCTGCCCGGCACTGGTATGAAGTGACCAGAAGGGTTTGCTGCCACTGCCCAAGCCACACAGTGCCACGGGTTTGCTCCAGCCCATGAGCAGAGTGTGGATGTGTCTGGCTCAGCAGTGGCAGCACCAGGCAAATGGGTGCCAGGTTATTGGCTTGGGCAGGTCCAAGGGGACAGGTCTCCATCTGCTAGCACAAGGCTAAAACCAGCAGGAACATACCCAGGCAGGATGCCCCACAGCCAGAGGGGCGGGGGCCACCAGAAGGTAACTCCCCAAATGCATCCCACAGCCCTGCATCCCTGTGTGTGTACGTGTGTGCGCTTGTGAAATGACAGCGAATGGGCTGGCGCAGCTCTACTGCCTGTCCTGGCTGCCCTTGGGCAAAAAGTGACCAGAGACAACATGGAAAGCAGCAACATGTGGCACCTGCCTGACCTGGGCTCCATCCCCACACAGACAACTCGCCCCCAGAGTCTGCCACACGCAGCCACGGAGACAGTGTCAGAGCAGTGAGTGACCCTGCCTAGGGTACGAAAATGTCTGAGCACCCTGCAAGCACCCAACTGCTACAGGGGCTGCGCTGCCCTCCCCAGCAGGGCTTGGTGAAGGGGATACTGCGCGGCTGGGGGGCACACGGGGGCCCTTTGCTCTGGGAGTTGCCCCTCAGCGGGATGCGCATGCAGCCCCCGCGGCCGCGCTCGCCCTCCTGGGCACGTTTTCTCGGCAGCAGGAGGCAAGCGAGCCTGCTGCTGTGAGCAAACAAACACGAGCCAGGCGAGCGGCGGCGAGGAGAAACACCCCGCGAAGCCGGTGTGGGTGAAACTCTGGGCACCGGCAGGGCACTGGCTCTGACAATGATTAAACTGGCCAGCCCAGATTTCCCGGCAAGGCAGCGCTGGGCTGGGACCTGGTGGTTCATATTATGCAAATCACCTGGATCTGGGAGCATGAACGTTTCAGGCTGGAATTCCCCTCGGGCCTCCAGATCGCGTTACACCGCCCGCGCTATAAAAGAAGAGAGGCGGGCAGGATCTGCCCATCGGCACAGCCTGGCCCAGGAGCCGAGCTTGGCGGCCGGGCAGGGCTCTTCTCGCTGCTCCCTGGATTAATCTGCCACCCCGGGACTGACGACGCAGAAGGTACCAAAGCTTTTCCTCCGGGGCCTGCTCCCCGGTGGGGATGTCCCCCAGCCCTGGACATCTGCTTTGCTCCCCTCCCTCCGCACCTTCGCTCCTGCTGGGGATGCGCTCAGCCCTTTTCTCGCTGCACGCCTGTTTTCCCATCACGGCTGCCTTCTGGGGGGCCAGTGAGGCAGTGGCCTTGCGGGATCCCCTCCAGCTCCCAGCGTTGGTCAAGAAACCAGCAAGATTCAGCTCTTCTACCACGGGCTTGGAGCCTTGGAGTTACTGGGATTTGCTTCTTGCAACCAGTTTGGAGGCTACATCCATGGGGCTGGGGGAGCGTTTGGCGGCCGTGTCCTGCAACACCCGTCCCCATGGAGGGGCTGTGCCACGCCGTCCTTGCGACCGACAGCGGGGCCACCTGCTTGCTGTCCCCTTGCTGCGAGTGGGGCCGGTGTGGCTGGGGCGCTGGGGAAGGGGCTGTGGCGAGCAGGGTGACGCCGTGTCCCCATCAGCTCTGGCTCAGCCCTGGGCGGCAGTGAGTCAGGTGCTGGGTGGGGGCTCAGCAGAGGTGACCCAAGAGGCAGTGCTGGATGGAGGCAGGGAGAGCCTGACCTCACCCAGCCCAGTCCTGGGGCTGCAGTGGGGTGCTGTGGGTTGGAGTCCCCAGAGCCAGGGCTCACTGTTGTCTCTCGTCACAGAGCTTGATGGCGGCATCTTGTGAGATCAGCAACATTTTCTCCAACTACATCAGCGCCATGTACCAGCCGGAGGAGGTGCAGCCGCCCCTGGATATGCTGGGACACCCGGGGGATGATGGCAGCCTGGCGCTGAACCTCCCCGCCAGCCAGCCCCTGGCAGAGAGCACAGGTGGGATGGGGTGCAGCGGTGGTGGGGTGCAGAAAGGGCACAAGTGAGGCAGTGCTGCTAATTTGGGAGAGCACCACAAGGGCATGGCACCACAGTGGCATGTTGAGGGCTTGCACCGTGCCTCAGTTTCCCCAGGGATGTGTTGCCTGGAAGGTTTCTGAAGGGTACACCATGTGGCACAAGGTGTGACCCCAGCTCCATACAACACAAACTGTGCCCTGTGTGATGCCCACGGTGCCCAGCCGCTCACTGCCTGAGCGGTGCCGCCCCACGCTGAGCCCCGCTCTCCGTCCCTTGCAGACAAGCCAGAGTGGTTCAGTGAGCTCCCGTACTTCTGGACCAAGGTGCAGGTGCTGGAGTGGATCAGCTACCACGTGGAGAAGAACAAATACGACGCCAGCTCCATCGACTTCTCCTGCTGCAACATGGATGGGCACGCTCTCTGCCACTGCACCAGGGACCAGATGCGTCTCATCTTTGGGCCTCTGGGGGACGAGCTCTATGACCGCCTGCGCGAGATCAGTGAGTGTCCCCGTGTCCCTTTGGTCCCCAGGCCTGGCAGCTCACAGGGTGAGGCTGAGGCCCCCCTGCCAGCCCTGCTCTGGTGCGGGAAGAAGCACACGTACCATGGGGGCACAGACGAGGGGCCGGTGGCTCAGCCCCCGACATGCTCCATTCCCCACTGCGCGGAATGAGCATCACTAATCCTGGTCCTCCCAACCTTGCAGCCAACGACGAGCTGAGCTGGATCATTGACTTGCTGGAAAAAGAGGATGTGAATTCCCAAGAGACCTTCCTGGACACCAGCCACCTGGGTAGGAGAGGGGCCTCGGGCAGGGCTTTTCCCCAAGGGCCACAAGTGGCACAGGCACAGCTAACCCCTTCTTCCCTTCTCTGCCCCCTCCAGAGCTGGGAAACCCCTGTGCCAAGGACTCCCTGGAGGACCTGAAGCCCACAAACCCCTTCCTCTCCTCAGACTTCACCTGCTTGCCCGATGCCATGTCCCCAGGCAGCTCCGATGTCTCAGGTCAGTGTTTTGCCCAGCTGAAATCTCCCTTTGCTCACACAGGACTGGGTCCTGGATCTGGCTGATGGCAGGGGCTGCGTCTGGAAGGGGGGGGAAAGCCAGGGGGAAGCATCTTGTGCTGCAAAAAGCCATTGGTCTGAGCCCTGTCCCTTTGCCTCCCAGGGCCTGTGATGTCCCACAGCCCCCACTCCCAGGACTCCGGTGGAAGCGACCTCGACCTCGACCCTGTGGAAGCAAAGCTTTTTCCTGAAGGTGAGCTGCTGGCATCCCACCTGGAGCTGGGAGAGCAGAGCTTGGTCACTTCCAGCCTTCTGGCTGGCATGGTGGCTGCAGAGCCTGGCAGGGATTTAGGGACATCCGTCTGTCCCACTGGGGTGTGTTTTCTCTGTGCCCTGGGCCCATTACTCCCCTTTGAGCATGTTGATGGTGCAGGACAGAGCTGGTGCAGCCAGGGCAGGACAGAGCTTGGTGGGAAGGGGTGGGTGATGGCAGCTGGGTGAGGGCTGCAGCCGGGCACTGAAACTCCACTCAGTGCTGAGCCCAGCTCGCTGTGGGACTGGGGACACTGGGGGTGCCAGGGAGATGAAAGATTTTGGAAAAACTGTGCACTGCCCTAAGAACGGAGGCACAGATGGGTTAAGGTGAAAGAGGATGCTGGAGGGAGTGGGAAGACACCACTCTGTGGGGTGGTTCCTAGGAGCCTGGGCTTGAAAAGAACCCCTGGTTCTGCTGCCTCAAACCATCTCTCCCCCGGAAGAGGTCTCTGTGCCCAGGGATGGGGGGCTGCAACCCCGCAGGCGAGTAACCTGTCCCCTTTTGGTGTGCAGACGGCTTTGCAGGCAGCAAGAAAGGGGACAGCAAACACGGCAAGCGGAAACGGGGACGGCCACGAAAACTCAGCAAGGAGAGCAGAGACTGCCTGGAGGGCCGGAAGAGCAAGCACTGTACGTAGAGCCTCCAGCCTGGCTCCACATTGGGATGCGGGGGGGCAGGACCGTGCCTGTTGGCCGTACCGACGGCCAGAGGCTGGGCAGAGCCCGCAGGAGCTGCCCTCCCCTAACAGTTTGCTCTCCTCTGCCAGCCCCGAGAGGAACCCACTTGTGGGAGTTCATCCGCGACATCCTGATCCACCCCGAGCTGAACGAGGGGCTGATGAAGTGGGAGGACCGGCGGGAGGGTGTCTTCAAGTTCCTGCGCTCGGAGGCGGTGGCTCAGCTCTGGGGCCAGAAGAAGAAGAACAACAGCATGACCTACGAGAAGCTGAGCCGAGCCATGCGGTGAGTGCCACCCCTTGTCCCCAAGGTGGGCATCTGCCCCTTGGGCTGCCTTCAGACCGGCACAGGGGCTGCATCCAGAGCCCTGACCGCACCTCTGTCCCCTCCAGATATTACTACAAGCGGGAGATCCTGGAGAGGGTCGATGGGCGCCGGCTGGTGTACAAGTTTGGGAAGAACTCCAGCGGCTGGAAGGAGGAGGAGGTGCTCAACAGGAACAAGGAGCTGTAGGAGCAGCGGATGAGTGGGGGTCTGGGAAGTCCCCAGGCCAGCCCCGAGCATGGCTCCTTGGCAGGAGGCTTTGCCTGCAGCCGTACCTGGAAGATGCTGCCCCACGCAGCGTGTGACACTCCGACCCTCGCATGGGCGCACTCGTGTGTGCTGGTGACCGCTGGCACCAAGGCGTGTAAAGCTAATATTTTGGCTCCAGTAGGTTATTGTAAACCATTATTTCCCTCGCTGGATTTGTACCTCCGACTGGAGAGGCACTGACTTTGGCTGTTTCAAAGCCTGGACAATAGCAATGGGGAGGAGAAGTCTGAGCAGTGGCTGGCACTGGTGTGACAATGAAGTGGGTTCCTGCTGTCACCCACCTCTGACCAGGCAGGACTTGTCCCAGCCGTGAGCTCCTACCCATCGCTGCTCATGCCGTGGAGGTGCTCAGTGTACGTGCTCCACGTGGGATGAGTGAAGCCCCTCTGTGCAGCAGCATCTCAGCTCGTTGTCTGCCAAGAGAAGATGAGAACACTGCAGAGCTTCACCCGACCCAGGAGAACCCACAGAGCGCGACAGAGGACTCAGGGCACCAGGGCCTGGCTGCGTTTCCCAGCTACCCAGAAAGAGGCCTTTTCCCCATGAGTAGCTTCTAATTTATGTAAGAGAAAAAAACAGCACAGAACGAATGTACAGATATATTTTTTCATGAGTAAGATGTTCCCGTGTGACAGTGTGTGTTGTAGGCAGGTGGTGATGCTCAGCTGGACTGAAGCAACGTCACGGGGGCACAGACTGGTTCTGTGCTGGCCACAGGAGGGGGATGCCAGCCCACCAGCCACCCAGCAGGTGTGCGGGGATTCCTCCTTTTGAGCCGGGAACTTAAGAGGAATAAATTGTTTTTTGGTTGGGTTTTTGTAACTCCGTCTCATTGCACTTGCTTTTATTGAAGGCAAAGTGGGAACCAAACTCATGTCAGCTGGGATGCCCCTAGGGTGCCTTGCAAAGCCTCAGAGATGCCTTTTTATCAGGAGGACCAAGCTGTTGTTCCCTCCATTGCTACCAGAGGCGTGGCACAATTAAAAATCACCCACCCGACCCTTGCAAGATTGTGACCATATGCAAAAGAAAGAGAAATGAGTCCTTCAAAGAAAGGTTTCACGTGGAGCATCTGTGCTAGCTCCCCTAGGCTGCCCTGGGTGCAGGAGCTGCCCCAGCGCCCAGCCACAGCTTGTGGGTGAGACCGAGCCTTAGAGCAGCCCCGCTGCAAGGGAACCAGCACACGGACAGCAAGGGATGTGTTTAGGGACTGGGGGAACCCTGCTGCTTGGCACCTTCTTCACTGCCACAGTCCCCGTGGCCATAGCCCTGGGCACCCCCATGGCCCTGCCAGCGTGCTGTGCCCACCCGTGTGGTTCAGCAAGACAGGTCACAAGAGGGAATCTGCAGTCAGGCAGAATCCTGGGGATGACAGAATTATGAGCAAGAAGGAAAAGCAACGCTTCTAGCCTGCTGGGCTGCAGCTCCCAGGTGCACGCGCTGAGATGGGGCCACCGGGGTTGCCCTGTGGTGCAAGAAGAGGTCCCAGTCCCTGGGTGTGAACCCAGTCGCTGGGTGCAGCCAGGGCTCTGTCACGTTCCTTGCGCAACCTTCCCCTGGGAACAGGTTTTCCTGGCTGGAGTCTGCTGGCTCCAACGAGCGGAGGGTGCTCCGGGCCCATACTGACCTCCTGCAAGAAGCAGGCTGGGTGGGGAGGCAGGGAGGACCCTGCCAAGATCTTTGGATTGCCCGCACCAGCGCCGCACGCAGCAGGGGACCAGGCTGGTGCTCGGTGGCCATCACCGTGCCCGAGGAGGGGACGGGGTGACAAGGACAAAGCCCAGCCCCGGGCCAGGTCTCACAGGAGCTGTGCTGCTGGCTGCCATCCCTGCTCGGAGTTTGGGGTTGTGGGTGAGGTGTTTATTCTCCGTCAATAGATAACCCCAGCAGGTTGGCAGGGAGAGCGCAGCGCTTTGTCACGCAGCCCGCTGCCCTGCCAAGCGCACCTTGTTTGCTCAAGCAGTTTCATTTCTTTCTCTCTGCAGTTTGTGTTACCTAACGAGCCCGGGACAATGTTTAACCAGCTCTGGCAGCAGCAGGAACCCCGGCTGCCTCGCCTCGCCGTGTCCCCGTGTCCCCATGTCCCCACTGCCTGCCACCACCACCCCGC
This sequence comes from Alectura lathami, assembly GCA_013399715.1. NCBI lineage: Eukaryota > Metazoa > Chordata > Aves > Galliformes > Megapodiidae > Alectura > Alectura lathami. Next base: position 55,184 of record VXAV01003503.1, read on the forward strand.
TCGGGGCAGAGACCAGGGGTCCGTCCTCCTCCCCCTGTGTTCCCTGTGCTGGAGATGGGAATGAGGGCACGGGGGCAGGGGATGAGGACACTGTCCTGCGTGAGTCCGTGGGTAGAGGCAGGGCCACAGACACGCGCATACACAAACACACGCTCATGAAAGCCTCCACCATGACCTCCACGCGCTGAGCCATCCCAGCAGAGCCTCCCGGTGCTCTGGCACGAAAAAGAGATGATGTATCTGTGTGTGGGTGGTTTGTTTTTTTTTTCAGTCTTACTGGAGGAGCCCAGATCCTGTGGCCGTGGTGAGTTATGGTGGAAAATAGAGAAAAAGAGGATTTTCAACCTCTTACACACTAAAGTCTGCCAGGGGACCTCTCCCACCAGGTGGTTCCAGTTGGGACATGGGTCTGGCAGCCAGTTCCCACAGAAATACCTTAACCCCCCTTCAAGTTTCTGCATGAAAATGGGGTTTCTGTCCTCTAAGACCACCTGTAGGGACTCAGGAGCCACTGATGACCCCTGATCCCAGCTGGGGGAGAGGAGGGCAGTTTGCCCTGGCCAGCTCTTGCCTGGACCTATGTCCCCAAAGCAGGCTGCTGTGGCCATCCCTTCCTGGAGGGACATTTATTCGGTGTGTTTCTCCCTGGGGCACCTGGTCCAGGTGGGAATCAGCCCTTCAGACTCCGGGAGCAAACATACAGAAAGAAAAAGCTCTGTAAATCGTTGGGTTTGGTCCTGTGGGAAACATCCAGAGGTAAAAGCCTTGGAAAGCTGTGAGACATTTATTGCAGCTGGGCTTCTCCAGCAGTGATAAGAAGAACTCTCCCTGCTGGATTTCACCGAGCACTGCCCTCCCCAGTCCCTGACCAGTCCCAGGCTCTCTTCATGCAACCCAGGCTAAAACCTGGAACAGGTTGTACTGGAGGAACTGTGCGTGGTTTGGCACGGACAGAACCAGGCTGCAGAGCACTCAGACTTTGCCAAGGAAATTGTCAGAGGGCAAAGGGGTTGTGCAGTTTGGGCTGCCCAATTGCCTCGGGTGCTTTCCTAGCAGTGGGCCACATTACCAGCTCAGATGGCATAAATATGCCTGGGGGAATGCCTTGCCGATGGGGCACCCCATCTGCATACCCTGAGCTGAGCGGGAAGCAGCGGAGCATGGGGGTGGCATTGGGACTCGCTGCCACAGCAGGAGAGGCTGCGCTTGGGGACAGATGTCCACGGAGCTGGGTAGAAATGGAGGGGAGGGGGCAAGGGTATTGTATGGGGGAGCATCTCCCTGTGGCACCGGGGAGTGAAGGGCTTTGGGGCTGGCAGCATCGCGGTGCTGGGAAGAGCCTCATGGGTTAGGGTTTAGTGGCTTTAGGGGCTGTGCTGGGCACAGGAAGGGGGGACATGCTGTAAGGGTGTTGGGTAGTTATGCAAGAGGAGGGTTATTGCTGGTCGTTGCTCAGGGTAGTGAGGAGAGAAGAGCTGTTACCCAGGGGATGTGTTCTATAGGAGCTGGTAGGACGTGCTGCTGGGGGTTCACGGGAGGGCTCTGCTGCGGCAGGCTCGAACCCAGCCCGGTTTCAGGGCTGGGCTGGCACGCTTGGGGCTGCGTCCCTCTTCCCCAGGGTTACAGCTGTCACCTGGGCTCCCAGACCACGTTCCCCCCCCCTTTCTCAACGGTTCCTTTGCTAATCGCTTCCAGCAGCGGCTGCCCTGGGGGTGTCTGGCTCACCCAGGAGAGCTGCCCGCTGATGGTAACTCATCTGTTACAACCCTGGGCTGTTTGGTTGTTAAACAAGAGGGCGGCTGTTCCCGCTGTCAGAACGGGGAAGCCACAGCGCTGGCTGCCTGGAACCAGAGGCAGCAGGCTGCCAGCAGCCAGGCACGGTGGGGGCACAGGTGCGCACTGGGGGACGTGGTGACCACCAGGGCTCCATCAGCCCTCGCTGTGCTCAGCAGTGCTGCCAAGCCCTTCCATCCTACCCATCCGTGGGGTTTGTACATCCATCACTTGCTCTGCTTGCTGCTTCTCCAGGGCCAAGGCTCTGCCCTCTGTCCATCATCCTCAGGATCAAACATGGGACGTGCTCTCAGCTCAGAGCTTTGCTTCCAGCCAGGTCTGACACAGCACCGTTGCTGAATCCTCCTCAACTCATGTTCCATGCCCAGATATTTCCCCTCCTGCAGAAAATGACACATCCCAGACTGCCCAGGTGATGATGGATGCTCATCCTTTGGTCTCTGGCATCCCCAGAAGGGTGGCAGTGGTGGGTCGTCTCGGGTGGGTGTCTCCCAGTTTCCTCCCTTCCCCTCCCTCCACCATTTCCACCATAAATCCCAGTTCTGTTTCATTGTGAAACAAAAAGAAATTTTCATTGCATTCTTGTTTCCTGGCCAACTCTACCCTTTGTTATCCACCAAACATGCCATGAAGCCTGGCACTTCACCAGCTTGCAAACGGAGTCACTGGAAAGTCCAGGAATGAGAGAGCAGGACCCGATGGCCCCAGCATGAGGGGCAGGCTGGCAGCCACCAAACGGGCAGCCCAGGGTTGCTGCAGCCCAGCTCCCATCTCGCATGTGTTTCATGCATGGTCAACACCTGCCAAGGTCGTGATCCCACACCTCTAGCTCTCCCCTCTGTTTTCTGCTGAGCAGATGATGTCCAAGCAACCCCAGAAGACCTCTGCCATGCTGTCAGGATGTGTGGTCCCAGAGCCCTGCCAAGGTCCCCTCTGAGGGAAGCACACAGGGATGGGGACACTGAAATATCCCGAGTTGGAAGGGACCCACGAGGATGCAAACCACCACATAGCCAGTATGATCTGCGGCGGGGCAGGAGATCGGGACGATGGAAGGGAGTGTCACCACTCCGTAGCTGTTTCTGGCAGAGCTCAAGGAGTGGGTGAGCAGGGATGGAAGGTGTGTAGTGAAATGACTGGCCTGCTGTACTGCATGGGGTGGGGTTGGCCTCTTCCAAATCTCCTGGAAAAATACAGCCCTGGAGAGCATAGGTGTGCCCCTGGGCCACCAGCCTGAGAGATGGATCCCGTGACCGGCCATGAACACCAGAAATTTCCACCAGCTTGGTGTGTCCGCACCAGAGACAGGGCCGGCGGTGCCCTGAGCGATGGGCACACCCCGCCGAGCCCAAGACACGCTCGTGCGTCAGCTGCTCCCTCCTACAGAGCCCCAGGGCAAAGGTCTGCTGGGGTGGAGGTGGCAGAGCTCCCTTGGCCTCCAGGGGTGGCCCAGGAGGATGATGAAGAGCTGAGGGGTCCCATCCTCGTCATCCCAACATGAAGATTTTGGTGGTGCCCCTTTGCTTTGAGCAGATCCCCTTGGAAATGGTTTCCTCACCCAGGAGACTTTGGGCCCGTAGGGTGGCAGGGGCTTTGCTGCCGCAGCACACACCAGAGCAGGGTGTCCTACACCCACTGGCAAACTCAGGTGGCCACAGTGGATTCTTGTACCCAGGACACAGATCCCATTCTCAGCCAGGCAGCACCCGTCTGACCGAGGTGCCATCAGCACCATGCTGTGGCAGCTCGGTGGGCTGTCCATGCCCTCCAGCGCCTGGGTGCTCCTCTAGTTTTTGCCTTCAGGACTGCGAACGAGCAAGTCCAGGCCTGAGCAAAGGGTGGGTCCCACAAGAGGATCTCATTGCTCCAGGCCTTTCTAAAACGAGCCGAGTTTCAGGGCAGCCTTTGTGGGAGCCACCACGCTGCTGCCGCACAGCTTACAGGGCCAGCCCAGTGCCGAGCATGAGGGTGGCACTGGTCTGAGTCTGGGGACAGGCTGAGCTTGCGGTTGGGATGGGATTTGGGGGCTAGGTGGTGCGGGGTGAAAGTGTGTAGCACGCTCAGCCACGGCACTGTCCCAGGTGAGATCTCTGCACACAATCTCTGCAAGGTGTGTGGCTCCAAGCACTCGTGCCTGGAGCAGTGTTTGACACAGCAAAAGGGTGAAGTGGCCACAGCACAGCTAGTGCCTGTCAGATCTGCGCCAGCTTCCACGAGCCAGAATTGCTGGGTGTCCCAGTTTTCCTCTCTATCAGTTCCCAGTGCACCCAGTGGGCACAAGAACCTTGCTCTGCCTGGCACCAGGCTCCTGCTGGTGCCTTGCTGGGGTGCTGGAGCTGCCAAAGGGACTGGGGTCAGGTGGGCACGAGGTCCACTGGGATGGACAGAAAGTCAGCCTCTGCTGGTGGCCAAGGACCCCCGTTCTCCCCACCCCAACAGGTTTTCTCTTGTTCCAACCATGGGGCTGGGAGGGCAGGGCCACCCTGGGGTCTCAGCTTTGGGGTCCCCTTAACTAGCAGGGGAAGAGATGGGCTCCCAGAGGGGTCATCTGTGTGCTGCAGCCCCATCTGCCTGTGCACGCCCTGAGGCTCTGCAGAGTCCCCAGCGCTGGGAGCCCTTCCCAAAGTGTCCCCAGTTCCCAGCAGCTGCCTCAGCCCCAGGGAGCGGAGAGCCCAAGGGTCGCTCTAGCCTGGCCTTTGCCTGCCGGCGCTGAGACCCGTCCCTCTTGCATCCTCCCTTCCCAGAAGTGACTGTGGCAGGCGGTGGCAGGCAGCCAGCCCCACCTGCCTGACAGGTAGAGCAGGGGTGGGGGCAGGCTGCTGGCACCCGCTGTGCTGTGCCCTGCCCCTGCCGTGCCAGGCATTGCCCACGGCCCTGGGCACGGGGAGCAGAGCCCCAGCCGGCGGTGTCACCCCAGGGGCTGCACGTCTCTGCCCCAAGGGGAAACTTGGAGCCTGCAGGGTTCAGGCATTGCCACAAGCCCCAGATGCATGCACGTGGCTGTGCACGTGGTGGGTTGCACAGCTAGAGGAGCAGCTGCACACATGCAGCTAGAGCTGCATGCGGCGCAGCGTGCTGTGCTGCTAAATTACAAACACAGGTGCTCAGCGGGTGCACACAGCGTCAGTCACGCACAGATACACACCGTGTGTGACACGCGGATGCGTACATGCACGGAGCGAGTTGCAGGCGTGCACAAACGCATCCGCAGAGTTACATGCTGCACAGCCTGGCCCCCGACATGTGCATGTGTGTGTGGGACACGTGGCTCCTGGGCGGTGGGGTGCTGGATTTTGCTTGGATGAAGGCAGCGAGCAGCTTTCCCACGAGGCACACGCGCTGGCCAGGGTTCAGAGCAAATGGCTGCGGCCGGGAGGCGAGGGTGCAGCAAAGCAAGACGCGATTTGGCACCGTGCTGGCATCCAGGCTGCAGAGCTGGATGGGAGCTCAGATGCTCGCCCTGGACCTACAGCAGCTCTTTGGGAATTCAGGTGTAGATCTCACAGCAGTCTCTAGATTGATCCCCCTCATCCTCAAAAAGGGAGAGCAAATCTCATTTAACCCTGAGGAAAGAGGCACCCATCGCACAGACAGCACGATGGGGGAGGGGAGAGGGAAGGGGCTGCTGCTCCCGTGTCCCCAGGACTGTCCCACGCTGTCCCCAGGGTGACGGTGAGCTCATTTTGCTGTGGTTACCCTCCCCGTTGCATGCCAGGTGCTTTGTCACGAGGCAAGAGGAGTGGGAACAGGTTATTCAAGGTCTGTGTGGCCCAGGGCGAGCACGGCTGAGGATGGGGAGCTGGGGTGTTGGGGCGCAGAGCAGGACGGGGGGTGCTCAGGCAGGATGTGCCCCTCTCCATGGGCAACCCAGGGGAGGTGGGGGCTCAGGACCCCCTGAGCGAGGCTCTGCATTACAGTCATGGGGTGCAGATGGGGGGAGCGGGACACTGCACCCACCCATGGGGTGTGTCCGCGAGGCTGAACAGTCTGCAGGGCATAATTATTGTCAGAGGCCGGAAAAAGCAGGTTGGGGTCAGGAAGGGTCACATTTAGGTCAGATCTGGGGACCCGATCTGGATGGGAACAACAGAACGCCTCTCTCGCAGGCTCTGTGACACAAAAACACCCCTGCAATGCTGGGGTGGACCCAGGTGAATGTCCCTGGATGGACCAGGGCATTTCCACAGCCCCAGGAGCCCCATCCTGCCCTCCCCAGGCTCCCCTTTGCCATCTCATCACCAGGCTGGGCAAACCCCTCTTGGCGAGGCCACCCCGAGGTGTCAGACCCCCTGTAAACCCCACAGTTCCCCCCATGTGGCAGGATCCAGCCCTATGCAGGGTGGCTCAAAGCGACTGCTTGTGGGTTCCAGCAAGCCAAAAAAAAATAATAATAATGTAAGGGAAATAGAAGGAGGGAGCACCCCAGTTACCACAGTGTCCCCCATCAGTGTCCCCTGGGCTGGTGGCTCAGGTGTTGGAGAGGGTCTGAGCCATGGGGTCTACTTGGAGGGATCAGGGTGGGAATGCTGGTGCCAGGAGGTCTCTGCAGGGAAGATTTCGCCTCCCACCAGTACCCAGAGCCTCAGCAGAGGGCTCAGGGAGCAGAAGTACTCTGAGAGGTGAGGATGCTCCTGGCATTTGCTGATGCTGTCCTGCCACAAGCTAAGGGCTGCTCTGGCCACGCTGCCCTTGGCTGCATCGCAGGGCACCAGCACGTAACCGGAGCCAAACACAGAGGGTTTGGGATTTCTGCAAGCCTGGCAGCAAACCCTTCCTCCTGCTGGCACAGCTGTGCTGCACTGCTCCATGCCCTGTGGAGCACAGGGACTCCCTGCAACCACCCCACTGCTGACCAGGGCCATGTAATCGGGGGTGTTTGTGTTGTGGAAGGTGTGTGAGTGTGTGTGCACACGCGCATGTACTCGTGGGCAGGGTCCCAAAGCATGGAGGCGAGCGAGGACGTCATGTCAGCCCGGGGTGCGGCACCGCCCAGACATTCATTTTGCAAACAGTTGTGGGGTCATGAACTGCATAAATGCAGGTGTGGGTTCTGCCAGCGCTGCACCGCCCCCATCCAGGTCACCCCGGGGGAGAGGCACCGGCAGGGAGGGATAGGGGAGCCAGGAGGCTGCCAGCCCCAACCCGGCTCACGGCTGCACTGGATCTGTGGGGCTGTGCTTCTGCTCAGCCCTGGATGCCAGCCTAAAGGCCCTGGGTCCCCAGCACTGCTTGCTTGCTCCTTGGTGCTGTGACAAAACCCTCGATGAGGTGAGGGTTTGGTGTTCCTATGGATAATGCCCACAATAATCAGAGAACCACAGCATGGTTGGGTTGAAGGGACCTCAAAGCTGTCCCAGTCCCAACTCCTGCTGGTGGCTGGCTGCCACCCCCAGCTCAGGCTGCCCAGCACCCATCCAACCTGGCCTTGGGCACCCCCAGGGACGGGGCACCCACAGCTGCTCTGGGCAGTGCCAGCGCCTCACCGCCTCTGAGTAAAGGATTTCCTCCTCACATCTGATCTCAATCTCCCCTCTTTTAGTATAAAACCATTCCCCCTTGTCCTGTCACTATCTGCCTATGTAAAAAGCAATGTTCTTCAAGTTTTGTGAAGTGCTCAGGTAGCTGGACTTCATGATCTTTGTTCTTCCCTTCCACCTGAACTATCCTATCCTATCCTATCCTATCCTATCCTATCCTATCCTATCCTATCCTACCTTACCTTACCCTACCCTGCCCTACCCTACCCTACACTATCCCATCCTATCCTAACCTACCCTATCCTATCCCATCCCATCCCATCCTATCCTATCTCATCCTATCCCATCCTACCCTATCCTATCCTATCCTATCCTATCCTATCCTATCCTATCCTATCCTATCCTATCCCATTCCATCCCTTCTGCCCTGTCTCTAGGAGCACAGAAACACTGATAGCAGCAATGGAGACCCACCCCCCCAAGTCCCCCATCTCCTCTCCCTGCCGAGACCCTCCAGCTGAAGCTGCCACACGTGCCGTGGTGTTTGCAGCTTTGTCCCCAGCCCTGTGCTGCTGACTCATAGCACGACCTTGGGCTGGCCGCCTCCTCGCTGTGTCATTGGGCTTCCCAAGGAGAGGGCTCGGCTGTGATGATGGAATTTCCCCACCAGCCCCTTGACCTGCCCTGCTTTGATACCCAGAAATCAAGGGGCTCTGCCCCATAGGACCTCATGGAATGAGGAGCAGCCCATGGCCAACGCCAGCAGCAGACACTGGCCTTTTTACGGCAGCTGGGAGCAGGAGTGCAGGTTCCCAGTGTTTATTTATTTACGGAGGTGAATGCTAACAGCTTGTTTGAAATCAAGGCCTGCACCTCAGCTCCAAGTGCCCTTGACCCAACCTTTTAAAAGACCAAATTATTGCAATTGGATCTGGTGTTAAATTCCATAGCTTTAAGGACACTCGGATAATTTTATAAAAGAGCGTCTGCAGTATTGCTATTGCATATTTTCAAGTTGTGTAATGGTATAGTTCTTCTCAGGTCAGAACATGAGATCACTAGGCCAGACAGCACCATACCAATTTCTTAAAGTAAAGGAGGGGAGGTTGAGGTCAGATGTGAGGAGGAAATCCTTTACCCAGAGGCGGTGAGGCACTGGCACTGCCCAGAGCAGCTGTGGGTGCCCCATCCCTGGGGGTGCTCAGGGCCAGGCTGGGTGGGCCCTGGGCAGCCTGAGCTGGGGGTGGCAGCCAGCCACCAGCAGGGGTTGGGGCTGGTGGAGCTGTAAGGTCCCTTCCAACCCAACCATGCTGTGATTCATGCTGTGATTCTGTGATGTGCTGCAGCCAAAACCAGGTGTCCACCACCCTGCCCTCCCAGCTGGGCTGGCCCTGGAGGACGGCCCTGGGTGCCTGGGCTCTGGGCACCCATGTCTCGCCCAGTCCACCCTAAACACCTCCAGGGATGGCAACTCAATGGTCTTCCAACGTGGTCTGTGTGGCTGGCAAGGCAGAGACAAGTTCAGTTCAGTAGGAGCAGGTGAGGCTGAAGCTGGTCACATCCGTGTGGGTCATTCTCCAGGGGCAGGTCAGGGCTGTTCGATCTTTAGCTGATAGAGCTCTGGCTGCCTTCCAGTTTGCCTTAAACCAGTTCACAAGTGACATCAATGAGCACATCATCTGTCCTCTTCGTGCTCAGCAGACAGCCTGCCAGCACCAACCAGTACAAATTTATTGCCTTGCAATAAAGGCACCCTGCACTGAGACCAGAGAGCTTTGGCTTTGCGGTCAGCTGTCTGCCAACATCTTCACATGGATCATGATGGACATGGGGAAATTAAACCAACGCATCCATCTCATGGAGCCTCTTTCTGAGTGCCTGGGAGCAGCCTGATGAACTTGTCCCTGGCTGAGTGCTGGGATGGGGAGCTAGGTGCTGGGGTGGTGTTGAGGTCCCCCCACTGTTAGCCCTGCAGCCATCAGTGAGGTGACAAGAAACCCTGAGAGAAAAAGGCACCATTCAGAGCCCTGCCACAGCTGCCACTGCCACTGGGACAGGAACGGGACAGCTTCAGGACTCAAGGCTAGATTGCTAGACCCAGGGTGCACCCACCCTGCTGTGGCATGGTGCCTTTCCCATGCAGAAATTCTGTGTCACCATCACCACTGTGATATAGGGACAATGACATCTGCAGGGTGAAGGAGATCTAAAGGCCCCTGATGAGCCTCTCTCATGCCCCACAGCAGTCCTGGTTTGCCAGCTCTCCCCCCTCCGCAGCCTCCTGGCTCAAACTGGATCCACATTTTTATTGCAAATCCTGCACTGAGGGAGGAACAGGAAGGAGGCTGTGGGGACACAGCCAGCATGGGGACATGGCCCTCCCTGCCAGCTGCTCGTCTCTCCCCACGCTCNGCCCCCGCCGCCCCCCCCCGCCGGGGGGAAGGTTTGGGGGGGGGGGGGTCCCAGGTCCCCAAAAGCCCCAAGATGAGTGAGCTCAGCTCAGAGCATGGCCTGCATGGACCCCAAGTGGTTGGGACATGGGAGACCTGGCCCTGGGGCTGCTGACACAGCACGTCCCATGCTGGAGGGGCTGGGGAGGAGGCAGCCCAGCTTCCCCTGCCCTCAGGTCCCTTCGGCTGCCCTCAATGAAGGTGAGGGAAGGGCCATGTTGAAGCATCACCCCAGTGCTGCCTGGGGACATATCCAGTAAGGGACACGGTAGTGGGGTCACACATCCCCACCCTGCTGCTCTGGAACTTGCAGTCCACGGTCAGGGCTGACCCCACTCCCGTCCAGGATCTGGCTGTCCCCCAGCCGTAGGAGTCTCTGAGCCAACATAAACCATCTCCTCGTACTTTAATTAGCACCACAACTTGTTGGGTAGCCATGCTAATTTCCCACATAACATCCCAGGACCGAACAAGCCCAGTTTTCCTCCTGACATCTGCTGAGCCCGACCTGCTGAGAACACACCGCACTCATCACACGCGTGCCGCAGGCTCTGCTCTCTGCCCTTGCACTTCGGAACCCATTTACACCCCTCGAGAGGGAGCCCAAAACACCTTCCCTCCCCTCCCCGCTCCCCCCGCAGGCAGCAGCCTCCCGTGCCAGGGGCTGCGTGGATTCCACAGGCAGCGACGCGGCCCCGGGGAGCCCGGCCGGGTTGCATAAGAGCGCTGGCATTTCCAAGGGCTACCCCTGCCAACTTAAAGCAGACAGAGAAATACAGCACGGGGTGTGTCTGCAGATAGTGACGGCCAGGTCTGAAGTCCGGGAGATAAGCAGCTGGGGTAAGCTGCCTGGAGAGCTGTTGCCAGGAGGGATTTCAGGTTCCTGCTGGGACAGGGCAGGTGCCACCAGTCACAGCTCTGGTTGCACGGTGGCCGCCAGGCACAGGACTGAGGTCGGACTGATGGAGCCGAGCCCTGGTGCAGGGACGGGGGGGACATCCCCGCAGGATGTCCTTCCCCAACAACAGCCCTTTGTCTGCACCCACCACACCGCTGCCTCTTGCCCCGGTGGCTCCCAAAAAAAGAAAAGAAAAAAAAAAAAAAAGAGAACAATTAGAAGGAGGTGCCTGTTATTACAGGTGTCTCTGAAAGCCTGGCAGAGTCAGAACCCGGGGGGCCCTTTGATCTCGGCCTTTGAAACCCTAGAGCTGTGCTGACAGAGCTGCTCTGTGTTTCCAGGTCAGCTGGGTGATCATTTCCATGTGGGAACAATGAGTTCTTTATGCTGCCATGCACCATAAGGGGCTGGCACATGGGGAGGCTGCGTGAGCCCTGAGCAGGGTCGGCTCCATCCCTGCATGGTGATGGAGTGAGGGAGCCCGGGGACAAGGGCGGGATGAGCCCTGAATCTGGCTCCCTGGGGCCAAGCCTTGCCATCACAGCAAGCTCAGCTTCCTCACCACGTGCCTAAAGGGAAATGGGAGGCAATAGTGCCAGGAGGCCACATTTCTCCTGTGTGAAGCTCTGGGAGAGAATGCTGGACAGGAAAAAGCAGCACATGGGAAGCCAGCATCTTCAGAGCTGGGGATGGGGCTAGCAAGGAGCTGCCGTGTGTGTGATGTCCCCGAGACCTGGCTCCCCACTGTGGGTCCCTGCTCCAGCACTGCTCCTTTGAGAAACATCCCCTTCTGCTTTAAAGCCCTGCAGTGAATCTGTTTCAGAGGAGGAACCGAACTGGGGCACAGCCTGGAGGAGAGCTCACCCAGCCCCAGCACCCCCACCTGCATCAGCTGAAGCCCCATTGCTCACCTGTATGGCCCCTCCCAGCACCCCACAGCTGCCTGCCCAGGTGATGCTTTTCCTCCTCTGTTCTGTGGGTTCCAGCACGGCACAGGGCTGCTGGAGGCTGTGCTTCGTATTTATCAGAACAGCACATTGCTCTCCAGCAGCAACCACGAGTACCAGTTGTGCAAACTGCCTCGGTCGTGGCAGCTTTTCCTGGGGTGTGAGGCAAGGTTTTGACTAGAGGAGCTCTGAGCGCTGGGTCCCAGGGGAATACGGTGTCCCCTCACGTGCTCTAGGGCCACAGTGCACCTGTATGAGATGCATCTGGGGCCAGCCTGACACCCTGGGGCTGTGACCATCGTTCCCATACACCATGCTGGAGCTATGCATCTCTAAGCTGATGCCTGAACACAGATCCCAAGGCAGCAGCTACCATGGACACTGTGGTCATGGTGAGAGCCCGGCAGATAACACAGACAGAGCCAGCAGTGTGCCAGTGGGCGGCTTCTGGGCGTGTTTACTGCCCTCTCCCCGTGCTGGATGCCACCTTCTTATTTTGCAAAGCAAATCCCTCTGCAGGGCAACGGAGTGGGGCACGAGCTCATTTGCCAGGTAAATTCTCCAGGGAGCAGAGCACGCACCAGGAGCAGCAGGCAGCGTCCCCCCTCCCCGAGCCGGCGGGGAGGTTTGGGGTGCACCCAGCTCCGTGCCTCCCCCCTGCTGCTCCCATCTCCCTCCATCCTCCCGCAGAGCAATCTCCAGGCAACCCAGCCAGCACCAAGGCGCGTCCCTCCCCTGCCGAGCTGGTGTGCTTGTGCTGGCGCATACCTCGCATACCTGCAGGCAGGCATCACCAGCAGCACTAACCCTTTCTTGCCCTCCTGCAGCAACGCCCGCCCGGCCCCGGCCTCCCACGGGAGCTGCCAACCTCCTGACCCAACCCCAGCACCCCCAGGATCCCGGCACCGACGTGGGCGAGGAGCCAAGAGTGAACATGGTGCCAGAATCTGTGCTTCGCCACCTCTGCTTGCATCCTTGCTGCCTGAGAGCCGCTTTGTTCCATCAGTGACTCTCTCTGTGCAAACCCCACTGCCCATATGCTGCTCACAGCCCCGCTTTCACTTTGCTTGCACCCATCTCTAGCAGCCCCCAAGGCGAGGATGCTCCAGCAAAGCAGAAGTCGTGGTGTATAAAGGGTCCCTCACAGAAGGCAGGGGCTTGGAGCAGCTGTTTGCCTCCCCTAAGCAGTGCTGAGGTGCATGATGTTGGCTCCTGGCATATCTCTGGGATGGTAACAGGCTCCCCTTGCTCCCTGCCGCACCTTGCACCCGCAGGTGCACCCTTGCACAGAGATGCTCTGGCTCCTGCTGGCTCCCAACCCACACGGTGCTCAGGTGACCCTGCAGGTGCTGTGTGTTTTGGCACGCATATGGGTGCATGTGCCTCTGTGTGCATGCCGTAACGGGTGGGAGTCTGCATGCAAGTGGGTCCCCAAGGTGCTTGCAGGTGTTTGCATGCTCTCCTGGTGCTGTGTGCTCTCTGCAGGGATGGATGCATGAAGGAGGCGATCACCTTATGTCTGGCCAGGAGCTGCAAGTCCTGCTCCTTCTGCACTGGTTCTGCCTGCAAGGAGCTCATGAGCCCTCCTCCCTCTCATATCTGTCAGGTCTTGCTTCACCCACCCTCAGAGTGCCTCCATAGTCCCAAGGCTCGATCAAGGCATGGAAGGACACAAGGGCAGCCTGAGCAGCGCTGCCAGGACCATGACTGGTGTGGGTGCAGGGGGTTGCACTTGTAGCAAGAACAATGCCATTTTGAAGCCCCAACAGATGACCCAGAGAAGAAAAAGAGCAGTACAAACCTGAGGCATGACATGAAAACATGCAGGTGCCCTTGGAGGATGCTGAAAGTGAGCTTTAGGGACAGGCAGTGCTTGGTGCAGACCCTTTGCTAGGGATGGAGTCTGTGCTGCTCAGGGGTGCTAGGAGATTTTTCGCTCTTTTCTGCAGAGGTGGATCCCAGGACACAGAAGGAACTGCCGGCATTGGCAGGGTGTCCCTGCTGGCTCTGCAACACCAGAGGCTTTGCCAGGTGGTAGCTGTTTCAAGCCGTGCCAGTCCAGGCACAGGTCTCTGCCACTGGCAGCCTCTGGCTGGAGGTTATTCTGCAGGTGACTAATGGTTCGTGCCCGGGTGACATGGCTGGCACTGCTCCCTGAGGGCAGACTGAGTTGGCTTGAACTGGAGATGCAGCTGGGTGGCACAGCTCTGCCCCACACCTGGTGCTGGGTCTTGGGGCCATGGCACAGAGCACAAGCAGGGAAAGCTGGACAAGATGCTCAGCACACCTGGAGTCTTTGCTGTTTCCATCTCTCCAGATGATGCTGTAATTCCTGTATTGCAGCTCCTGAATGAGAGGAGTTTAAGGAAACCACAGCCTGGTGCTGAGACCAGATTTAGATCTTGCGGCTGCTGCAGGAAGCCTGCAGGCCACCTTCCAGCACCGAGCATGCAGTCTGCAGCGGGTTTCCAAGATGACGGGTGCCTCCTTTCATCCCAGGCAGTAGGATTCATGCTTACCACAGCTGCTCACCGTCACAGGGCAGCCCCACACTGGGGAAAGTGGTGGGTGAAAGCACCTGGGGTGATGCACAGCAGCGCATGCATGGCATGCAGCATGCTAGGCGTCCCCTGGCAAGCAAACCAGTAAGCTGGAAGGGTACCTGGCTTTGGCACTTACAGGACTGAGCCGAGAGCACCCAGCAGCCCTGGGAGCTAACCCTGCTCTCACCTCCATGGTTCTGAGCACTGTGCAGGTCTGGGCTCCCCTGAGGAGGTGACAGAGCCTTGTCCCCACCAGCCCCTGTGTCCCCTCCTGCCTAGGGGTGCACAGCCATGGCTGGATCCTCAGAGCAGCGCAGGCTGGGACAGCTTCGGGGAGCTCCCCGAGTGCCCGCAGCCATCTCAGTGCCCGGTACCCCAGGTCCTGGTGTCACGCTGCCCCAGCTGGAGAGCATGCTGCCACAGTGCCTTGTTTCCATGCCAGGGAGCTTCATCACTTCAGAACTAAGGTCCATTTTCGTGTGGCCTTGGCACTGTTGGCTCTTCTGGGAGGCACTGGGAGGCACTGGGAGGGGCTGGGGTCTCCCAGCACCAGTCCTGGTTGGCTCAGTGTTTTGGCAAGAGATATTTTAACCCCTCAGTGGTATGTCTGGCCCTGAGGAGAGCCTAGGGGAGCAGATTGCTGACCCTTCATGGGGTCCCCAGCTCTGAGACCCCTCCGGGATGCCACGGCCCCGATGTTATCACAGCTTGTGATGTGCTCAGTCCTGCAGTCCCTGATGTGCTAAACTGAGTCAGCCACCTCCCACCTGCAACGGGGAAACTGAGGCAGGGCAGGGCACTGGCTCTCTCCCACCCGCAGGCAGCACCGGGACCCCGCACCACGCAGCAGGGGCTGCGGGTGCCACCGAGCAGAGCAGAAGGCAGCTGGCCAGGCGGGGAGGGCGAAAGGAGCAGCGCGGAGCACGCGGTCGGTGACTCAGCTGCCACAGGCTCGGGGAGGGGGAGGTCCCGGGCAGCACCAAACCCAGCCTTTCGCAACGTGTTTACCAGGATGCAGGCACATAGCCTGTGCCTTGCAGGAGGGGCAGCCCAGCCTCAGCCCCAAACCTGCTCGCCTGGCTCAGGCGGGCAGAGGAGGGGCCGCGTCCCCACCCCAGCTGGAGGCTGAGAGCCTCGCCGGGTCTGCATCCGCTCTGCCCCGGCACGTGATGCCCCGCAGCCAGGTCGGGGAACGCGCTCCCGGAGCAGCCGAAATTGTCCAAAACACAGCCTCATCCCATGGGGTGGCACGTCGGAGTGTTTATGCTGCATGACATCATCACAGGGAGGCAGGCAGAAATTCCCCTGCTTTCCTTACCCACGTCCCAACCAGCCCCCACCTCCTGCCAGCTCCACCAGTACGTGTCCCAGGTGGGCAGGGCGCAGAAAGGGGTGGGCAAGTCCCTTTTTACGGAGGATTTTGGAGCAAAAGGCGTAGTTTTGAAAAATTTCCCCGGAGGCAAGCCAAGGACAACAGATCCAAGTCACATTTTGTTTCGTTTCAACATCTTCTGGAGTTGGAGATGGGAAATGATGGTCAGAGGCAGAAAGTTCCAGCGTTTCGTGCTGCAGTGAGCTGGAACGGGCAGTGCCCGGTGGTGGCCCTTGTGCTGCAGCGGGAGAACTCGGCTTTGCTGTACAGCACGGCTAGGGATGAGCAAGGGTCAGACACCAGCACTCCTGCAGCCCCCTGAGACCAGGAATGCCCATGGGCAGCATCATGCGGGGGCCCCGGAAAAGAGGTCTTAGTGCCATCAGCGGGGACCTCGAGCACTTTTGGCATGGCCATGTTGATCCCAGCTGCACTGGACATGAGGCACTGCAGAGCGATGCTGCTGCTTGCAGAACACTGCTCGTGCCCGACCCACAAGGACCTTTTGTCACGCTGCCCAAGTGACCAATTTCCAGCAGATAGCCTTAAACTGCAGCACCCAGCAGAGCAAACCATATGCACCCATGTCCTGCCAGCCTCTCTGCTGGCAGCTTTCCATCGCGCAACTCGTGTCAGCTCCCAGCGCCAACCGCCGGGGAGGGACCCGTGTCACTGCATTGTCCCTGGGATATTTATTGCTGCACTGTGTGGTCACCAGGCAAGGCTCAGCCTGGCAGCAGCTCATGTTGCAGACACAATCTGGCATTCCCAGCCTGGCAGAGCTGCAGCGAGGGCACGTTGGGCGGCTGGGCGATGCTCGCTGCTGCTGGACGCAGTGCAAAGTGCCGTGCCGAGGCTGGGCGCTGCCGCTGGCACCTGCTGGGGCTGCAGGGCTCGGCCGCCTTCACCGCCCTGCCGGTGCCCGTGCTTTCACCTCAGCTCCTCCGCTGCCCTGCAGAGGGAACACCAGGCAGGGCAGGGCCTGCAGATGAAAGAGAAACATCTGCACCCACCCCATGCCGGGAATATCTGCCCACAGGGTGTGTGCTGCCATGGGCACGGCTGCTCCTGCACCAGCTGCTTCTCCGAGATGCGGCCCCAAGGTCTGGCTCATCCAGGCCCCTTCCCCTCCTGGAGCAGAACCTGTGGCAGCCCTGCAGTGGGGCTGGGTGAGGTTTGGCTGCTGTAGGATGTAAAACGTGCACCCACATCACTGGGGCCAGAGGGTGCTGGGGAGGAGCCGCGAGGCACATCCAAGGCCATCTGTGCCTGTACGCCAGTGACGCAGCCGCTCCTGTTTTCCCACTCATGTGACTTTCCCCGTCTGCAGCCTCTCCCCTCGGATGGCGAACAGGAATGGGTGGCGATGATGCGACGGGTGACGGGTGAGGATATGACAGGTGACAATGTGACGGGTAACTGCCGCGTGCCCCAGGCTGCCACCGCCCTGCAGCATGGTGACACTGGGATGTGCACGGACGGGTGTGCTGGGTCTGGGAGCTCGCCCTGAGCATCTTCTTTTCCCTCGATGCCCACCATTTGGTGCCTGCTCTCCCCCAAAAACTTCCCATCACCTGCAGGGATGTGGCACAACGACCCAGCCGGTGGCGTGGGATCTCAGGCAGGTGGCACCCCCAGAGGTACGCCCAGCCCTACAGCAGGCTCTGGGACCAAAATGAAGTTTAATTTCAATGGTTGTATCCATAACAGCGAGGGATGGAGAAAGCACGATGAAAATAACCAGTTTCTATGACAACCAGGAATTCATTGGAATTGTCTCCTTGGAGACAGCGCCGGCCCCATCGATCTGCAGTCCAGTCCCTGCTGATACAGGGGACACGCAGCAGGGTATGGTGGCCACAAATGCCACTTCTTGGGCCAGGAGGTCCCCAGGGCTGCCTCCAGCCTCGTGGGTCTCCAGAGGGAGGCAGCCAGGGGCAGGTGACCTGTGACACCCCGTGACATCCCCAGGGAGCCACAGCAGGGCAGGGCAGGAGATGATCAGATGCCCTTCTGGCTGCATTGTAAGCCAATTATTCCCGTTTCAATTACTCTGACATCATCTTTTTTTTTTTTTTTTTTTTTTTTTTTTTTTTTTGAGCAATAGGAAATTTCAGTAACCCTTTATTAGCCGCTCAGCCCCTCCAGCCAATCAGAACACAGCTGGTGCTCCCACAGGTATGGCAGTGGGAAGCTCTGATTGGCTGTTGGGCCCCTCCTGAGGGTTATTGGTGGCAGCTGGGCTCTGATTGGCTGCTTTAGTCCCACCTGAGAGGTGTTGTTGGTGAATGCTGGGCTTTGATTGGCTGCTTGCATTGCTCCTGAAATTTCATTGGTTAGAACTTGGATCCAGTTTCTTGCGGCTGCTGCAAGCTCGGGGCAGTGCCCGGTGGCGTGGCTGCGCTGTGTCCCCAAACCCTGCCCCACGGTGTGGGGACAGTGCTGATGGGGCCCCATGTCCCATGCAGGGGTCCCCAGTGGGGCAGGGGCAGAGCCTTCCCCTGGCTCCCCCCGTGGGCACGCTGTGACCGAAGCAACCTCAGGGACACGTGTCCAGGGCTCAGGGGGTGGGGTGGCACCCGTGGGACAATGAGTATCGTCCTGCGTCCAGCTCGGGTGTTCCGATCTGCTGGGAATGGCAGGTGAGGGGCTGGGCTGGCTTCTAAGCACCAGTTCCCTGTCCTGTTCCGCTCCGTGGCCTCAGAGCAAGCCCCAGAACCTGAGAAAACAAAGCAGCGCAGGTGGAAAACGATTTCTGCCCGCGGCCCTGAGAGCTGTAAGCATTATTCCTGGGAGAATAATGCCAGGGAGTGGCTCCACCTGCGCAGCAGAGCGTGGGGCTGGTCCTAAAGCACGGGGGTAGGCAGAGGCACGGAGCCAAGTCAGGGGAAATGGTTGTGAGGCATCGCTTGCTCCCCTTCCCTGCTCGTCTGGGGCGCGGGGAAGCTCCCTTGGTGGCAATGGGTACGTAGCGTCGTGCGTGAGAACAGCAAGGTCCTTTCCTACTGCACCATGGGGGCTTTCCTGAGCAGCTTTGTTTTCGGCATCATCAGGCATTTGCTGACTTTCTGCTGATCCTTTGGCACCGTAAGGTCTCCCCGTGGCTTTCGGGGCTGTCAGCAGCACCCTGCGTTCCTCCACAGGGAACAGCAGCGCGAGGGATCCGCTGCCTCCTCCTTTCAGCTTCCATGCACGCTCCCGTTGTGCTCCACCGTTCGTTGGCTCCAGCCTCTTTGGCAGGCAGTCACCTTTTGTGT
The DNA here is from genome assembly GCA_013399715.1 of Alectura lathami. NCBI lineage: Eukaryota > Metazoa > Chordata > Aves > Galliformes > Megapodiidae > Alectura > Alectura lathami. The sequence continues at coordinate 73,922 of VXAV01003503.1, forward strand.
ACTTAAAAAAATGTTTGAATGTTCATTTTTATGCCTTTAGCAAGTTGTTCCTCAAAAAAAAAAAAAAAAAGTTGGCTTGCCTTGCTGTGGTTTTACATTTCCCCTGCCCGGATTTTCACTCTGCTGTTTGCCTTGTTTGGACATGGTTATAGCTTAATCAAAGATATCACTTTACTTTCAACAAGCTCCTATAGTTGCTTTTTAAAGATTTCTGCTATAATACTCCTAGAAGCTCTTTGGACAAACAGCGTACATTACTGCCAAACACCGAATTCTGCGGAAACCCAGCACGCCCGTGGCGGGACACGCATGATTTCCTTGCTGTGCCATCCGTGCCGCAGGGAGCAGACAGGGGAAGGGCTGCACAAAGGCGTACGTGTGTGTGTCCACGGCAAGGTGCCAGCGCGAGGGCACCTGTGGGGAAAGAGGTCCCCGAAGGATTCAGGGGTCCCCTGGCACGGTGGTGACAGGTCGTCGTCCTCCCGCTGCGCCCCATCCCTGCTGCGTTCCTGCACGCTGACTCACGGGTTTGCAGGCACCGCCTACGCCTGCCCAGCAGCAGGGAGGGCTCTGGGCCTCCTGGTGCAGCAGCGGCAGGGCTCTGCCATGCGAGGCCACCGAGGGGATGCAGAGGAGTGGGTGCCAGCGTGGTGTCGGGCTTGGGCTGCAGTAGATGCACCTTGCAGGGCTCTTTGCTCCTCTGGGAGGAGGAGAATGTTCCCCTATGTGCCTGGGCGCTGCTCCTCCCTCTTGCAGCTCCCCAGAGCAGCTGTGGGTGCCCCATCCCTGGGGACGCTCGAGGCCAGGGTGGATGGGTGCTGGGCAGCCTGATGTGGGGGGTGGCAGCCAGTCCTGGCAGGGGCTGGAGGCGCTGTAAGGTCCTTCCAGCTCAACCATTGTATGAAAAGTCTGGGAAAGGGTGCTGCATGGACCCTCTGGGTGCTGCGTCGCTGGGAGTTGCACCACTGTGCTGCCCTTGGGCCAGCTGGGCATGTGGCTGCTGAGCCCTGGGGCAGCCGGGAGGGTCCCATCCCACCAGAGCAAACTCCAAAGAACTTCAGGAGCACCGAGCGGCTGGCACTCAGCAGTTAATGCTCTGTGGCAATTTTTAATCACAGAGAGGGAGAAGACCAGTGGGTGTGGAGAGTCCATGGGTCAAGGAAGGCTTCCTTCAGGCTGAGGTCAGAAAACTTTGGCATCCTTGAATAAAGGACAGGCAGAAAAGTGAGAAAATGGTAGTAGGGAACAGAGAGAAGTCATTTCAGCAAACAGAGAGCCATCTTTTAAAAAGGACATGGAAATAGATGCCAAAAGGTAAGTTTGGGTTAGGGACCAGGGGGACATCTGCATGCCAGTGGGCAGCGAAAGGCATCGTAGGCTAAAACCCATGTTGGACTGTGGCAATGGCAGCCCCATCCCCACGTGGCAGGAACCCTTTGGGACTGAAGCATCCTCCAAGCAGGAACTGCCCCCCGTGAGCTCCTGCCCCTCCGCCCAGTGCCTTGGCACTGGTGGCAGTGGGAGGTGGGCATGGGAGCAGCAACCCCGGAGAAGCACGTAACAAAGCTCAGCGCCAGACCTTGGTGGCAGGGGATTTCTATTTTAAACAAAACTGACTCAGCCCCACACTTCCCTTCTGATCGCTCGCTCCCACCGCGACGTGTTTGCACAAAGGGGTACGGCCGCTCCCCGCGCTGCGGCACGGAGCACCTGGGGTGCCACAGCCCAGCCCTCACCGCATCTCACGGGATCCAAAGCAGCTCTGGGGCAGGTGCTGGGCAGGTGTCGGTAGTTGTTGTTGTGCTCGGCAGCTCTGGGTTCAGCCTGCCATTGTGGGGCTGCAGGTTGGCCCGCTGACACCCACCCGAGGAGTTTTGCTGGTTGATAAGGGAGCATTTGTGCTGCTGCCATAGAAGGCCCCTCTGCACAAAAAGGGCACATGTAAAGAGGGCAAGATCTGGTCCAAGGGTCTGGTCGATGACCAGCAAACCAGCAAAAATATCTTCGTTTAAGGTTTGGTAGTTTGAGTTGGGGAAGATGGGAGCTGGTTTGGTCAGAATGGGTTTTTAAGAAAATTTTCAGGGCAATTCTTGGTTAAAATGTACTTTGAATAATCTCCACCTTCGTTTGGTTTTTTTTGTTCCTTTTTTTTTTTTTTTTTTTTTTTTTTGAAAGTGTCTTATTAAAATCTTCCAGTTGATTTCCTCAATGTGCTACTTCGAAACTCAGAGCATTTACTGCAGTCTGATGCTGCCCGGTCCCATTGAAGTCATTTATGCCCCACGTCAATGGGAAGGACATCCTCACAAGCAGCTTTTCCCACAGTGCCTGACCAGTTTGCACTACTCTCTGCTGGCTGGAGTGTTCTGGCATTGCCTGGCTGCATTGCCACCTCCCTGGCAGCATTGCCACCTACTCGGGAGGCAGACAGCCCCAGATGTTCCCACATTTCATGGGGTTTCTGTGCCCACACCCAGCGAGAGATTCTCCAGGCTGGGCAGGACCTTTGTGCCCTGCTGAGCTCACCTGCCCGTGATTAGGACAACAGAATTCTGACACCTCTGTGGGACCTGGGGCCATCTGTTCTGAGCGTGAAGACCCCCCCATGAGCTCAGGGGAGCCCTGAGGATTGTGGCCAGTCCCGGACCCCTGCTCTCCATCTGGCAGTCCAGCCTTCCACTCTCTCATACGCCAGTGCACTGAGTGCCACCAGCACGGGTGACATGCCCTTGGCACACTGTCCCTCACCCTGAACGTGCCACATTGCCTGTACAGGGAAACCACCCACTCTGTAAGCTCTCCCCAGCAAACAGCAGAAGCCAAAGCCTGTCCCAGGGACACAGGATGCCCTCGATGTGCCTGCAGCATGCCACTGCTGGGGTCCTGTGCCCTGGTGCTGTGGCCTCTCTCCTGCCCCCAGGGAAGCAGCCCATGGAGCAGTCTGGGGAGCTCCTGGGGTGATGACCAGGATGCAGCAGGCAGCAGACCATGCCCCTGGCCACACGCATTGCTTGCAGGGGATAGGGACAGAGGGGTGAGGAGTTTGCACCAGAAATGTTCCTTGGAGTTAGTTAGCTTCTCCAAGAAGGCAATGACCCAAATCCTGGCAGGTTTGTGACGGCTATCAGCCAGGCTGTTAAATCCTCAGCAGGTGCTCAAAGGTGTGAGCAGCAGAGAAAAATCAGAGAGATATCCCCCGCCCAGAGTCTCAAGTGCTGGGAGGGAGCACGGCCACGGCTATCAGCTCCACGCTGCAATTCCTGCTGCTTGGCCACCCGTGGGCTGGCGGGGCTCACGTCACCGTCGAGCTGCCACACCTGGCAGATACCGGGGATGTGGCTGTGTCACCCGGTGACTCAGAGCCACCGGCTTCAGTGCTGAGCTGGAAGCCCTGACCTGAATCTCGGGGAGGACGCCTTGCAAGCTGCTGCCTTCCCACTGCACTGAGACACCCCAGCCCTTCGTGGGCTGCTGGCTGGCAGCTGTGTAGGTCAGTGATGAGCAACACCTCTGTACCCACCCTGTGCCCCTCCAGGACCTCGGAGGGGTCCTGCCCACGCCAGCAACACCAGCATGACATCAGCTTGACAGTGCACAGCACCTTGGGTTGGGCACGGGCACCGATCCTCCATGGCGGAGCGCAGATGATGGCTGTCTCCCTGTGGTCTGGGTTCAATCTCCCCCAGTTTTTTGGCAACAGCGATGAGAACGTGAGCAGTTCCAAGGAACACCTGCGGTACTTGAGGTCTTACTGTGACCCTTGGAGAACAAGAGGGTTTCTTGGGCACAGGGTCCCCAGCTCTCATTTGCATGCATGCCGAGCAGGGAATTTCCCCATTTTTCCATCAGCAAGCAGCTGAACTTTCTGCAGGGTGACCTTCATCCCCGCCCAGGGTGGGGCGGCCGTGGCTGCTGCCAGGTGTCACCGCAGCGCTGCGCTCCCCACCAGTGGGCTGGGGACAAGCCTGCGGCTGTGGGGGGCTCAGCAGGGCTGGGTGCAGCCACAGTGGGGTCCGGATCCCCCCAAGTGCTGGCTTGGGGCAGAGCAAGCTGCAAGCCACCCTGCGCCCCACAGCACGCCCCAATAACGGTAAGAATTCCCAGGCAGGGACCCCTGGACAGGGAGGGACATGCATTGGCACCAGCTCTGCAGTGCCTGGCGGCAGATGTCAGCAAGGATGGCCAACATGCGTGCAGGAGGGGCAGCACCTGGTCAGGCTGGTTCAAGGGGAGATGGGGAGGTGGAGATTGGATTTAGGGTGGGGGTCTCTGGATGGCACATCTGCAGCGTGGGAACCTGTGGCCCTTGGCCTGCTGCTCGCTGCCAAGTCCCCTGGGTGCACCAGGGCTCCTTGCACAGGTCCCGGTCCCTCTGTGCGCTGTGGGATCAGCACCACCAGACCCCTGCCAGACCCAGAGCACTCAGACAGCAAACCTGGTAAGCACAAATCATAGAATCATCAAACCATAAAACCATTTCACAGAGTCATGTAGGTTGGAAAAGACCTTTGGGATCGTCAAGCCCGACCATCAGCCTGACCTACCAAGTCCTACCACCACACCACGTCCCTTAGAGCCACATCCACACATCCCCAGGGACAGGGACTCCACAGTGCCCTGGGCATCCCCTTCCAACACTTGGCCACCCTCTCTGGGAATAAATTCTCCCCAATATCCGATCTAAGCCTCCCCTGCAGCAACAAAAGGATGCTGTTTCCTTGCATCCTGTCACTCGTCCCTGACTTTGCTCCAAGACCTTGACTTGGTTTGGGCAGTGCATGGAAGGCAGCCAGCACCCTGCTGGCACGGGACCACAGGGCTGCTTGGCAGTTGGGTGATTTTCCATCAGTGTTTCCCAGCACCCATGTTGTGGGTGGCAGTCACAGGGCACCCAAGGCACCTCTCCCTCTGCTGACACCGACGGGGATGGCAGGGGTGACCCAGTGCGTGCCCTGGCTCCTTCTGCATCCCCACGGCTGTGCTCTGTGCCCTGCTGGCTGTGGGCTGCAGGAGGGGCTGGGACTGGCTGAGAAAAGCCCAGGAGGGAAAGCACCTTCGGAAAGTTTCATTAGGAAACAAAGAGTGACAGCATGGTGGCTTAACCAGGGTTGTCCCCAGGTGCTCAGGAGGGGATGCTGCAACATTCCCCCAGATCCCAGCTCCGAACAGCTCCAAAGCCCCACAGCTGGAGCAGGGGAGACCGCAGCACAGGAGGTAGATGGAGAGACCAGGTACCACATTCGCCAAAACAGACAAAAAAAAAGGCAGAGGATTTGAAGATGGCCTATTTTCTACGTGGATCTTGTCAGTGGTTTTGCTCCCAATTGCATTTTTGCATTTGTGAGTCCTTGAGCATTCAAAGGGGATTTGTGGCAAAGTGCCAAATGGGCTTGGACAAAAGGGGCCGAGCTCGGCACCTCTCCAAACAGCCTCACGCTGCTTCCAGGACATGCCTTGTTTTATTGCACTGGCAAATATTGTCTTTGCCATAAGCCAAACTTGCCTTGGGCTTTCAGTCCCTCCCCTGAGCTCTGAGCGGCTGCCCCGCTGCAAAGGGCTGAGATGTGGGTGCAAGGGGTGGGCACTGCAAGAGGCTGGTGGAAGCCTTTCACCACCCCTGCCGTGCAGCTGCTGAATCAAACACTGCAGGCTGCTTCACCCCCAAACCATCCTATGTCTGGGCTGAACCATCGCGTGCCATCACCGCAGGAGGCAGCAGCCTGCAGGTTGGGTGCCATCAGGACACCGATGGGGACACCGAGCAGTGCAGAGCCGGGCAGGCTTGGCACAGTGGGGGGTGAACCTGGGGACACGGCGCTGGCTCTCAGCCACCAGGAGGAAGATTGGAGGGGGTACGGGGGCATCTTCCTTTGGGACGGGCTCAAACAGCGGCAGGTGCCAGGGAGCCCGCTTGTGCCCTCCCCCTGCAGAGCAGAGCTGGGAGCTCCGTTTGCCACGGGCCACAGCCCTATCTCTGTTTACCGTGTCCCTTCCCTGCCCACTACCCCCTTTCCTAAGAACCAAAGCAGATCACTGTCAGGGAACTGGGCAAACAGGAGTGCCCGAGCCCCTACTACTGCTTTGCTCCCCTGGAGGCCAGGGGCAGGAGTGTTTGGTGCAAACAAAAGGCAGCTATTTTCCTCCTTGCCTTGAGTATTTGGATCTCCTCTGCCCCAAGTCACTCCAGCAAAAGTGAACGTGTGAGGTGTTGTGACGGGGGGGTGGCAGCAGGGCAGGGCTGGTGGTGCAGGAGAAGCAGGGATCAGCGCAGGCACCGGGCTCACTGTTTGCAAGCTGAGCTTGCCACCCCTCCCAGCACACCTGCAGGCACAGTTTTCACATTTCTGCCCAGAATTTCAGCTTCCTCCATCTCAGCCATGCCCCTGTGCTTGGATGAGAGCAAATTGCACACAGCAACTGCCCTCGCCCCTTAAGTCACAGGAGGAGTAGTGATGCCATATAAACTGGGGCTGAAGATGGCTCATGCCACTGGGATCCATCCAGAAGGCCCCAGTGGCTACAGGGATGTAGCAGATGGGAGGTGGAGCGGTTTCTGGGCGGCTTCTTATCTGCCTTTGGCTGCAAAAAAGATTTCTTGTTACAAAGCAATGGCTTTAAAAAGCCCCTGAAGATGGGGAAGACCTTTGGTGTGGTGCAGTGCAGGCTCAGAAACGCTTCTGACTGTTGTTCCTTTTCTCTCCGACAATTCTGGACTTATTACTGCAGGATGCTGTCCCTGTTGGCCCGAAGTGGGAACACGCAAGACTCAGGTGGGGTGTGATCTGTATGCAGACCTGTCTGAAACTCTGTAGTTTGGATGAAATATCTGGAAGAGAGGATTTGGGAAGAAACCTCTCCCGGCTCACCCTTGAAAGCTCTGACTGATGCAGCACCTCCCAGGAGACGTCTGCAAATCCCAGGCACTCATCTCCCAAGAAACAGTCTCAGTCTGTCTGCGAATCCGGGCTGGAGAAGATGAATGTGAGGTTCCCAAATAGTCTCTGGGGCTGTTGCCTGGCCCCCAGTCTGGGGACAGCCAGGAACCGCTGCTGGCTGGGAGCGCTGGGGCCAGGCTGCGTGGGCAGCGATTCCCTGGGCAGCAGAGCCCGAGGTCACTCCCATGCCACCAAAGTGTCACCTTGCCCCAGTGAACTCGGCTGTTGTCTTCAGGCGGTTCCATGACACACCCGGTGTTGTGCAACCGCCATGAAATGGAACTAAAAATAGCCCCCACTCCTTGCAGCAAAACACCGGGCTGCAGGGTGCCAGCTGCCAGCACCCTGCCAGGAGCGCACCAAGGGCTCCCTCCTGCGAGCTGCCGTGGGCACTGGGCACAGCTCTCCTCCTCCTGCAGGGAGCAGCATCCCATCTCTCTTCCCCTGCCCTTGCAGAGGGAAGCTGGGCTTGGTGCTGGGGGAGCTGTGGCGTTATCCATCCTCCGGTTATCCAGATGGAATTAAAATGCTGGCAGTACTCGTCTCCCTGTGCACCCATTGCTCCCAGGGCATTTCCACCGTCTGCTTCTGTAGAGCCCAGCAGGATCTGAAATGCTCCTTTCCCCTCGGGAAATATCCAGGGATGGGCACCCTATGCCTGTCTCCTGCAGCACATTGACCGCCTCACATCTTCTTCAGAATCCATTAACTCACGGATACGGTCCAGACCAACCCTCCAAGCTGGAAGCTAGAAATAGGTCAGCTTTCCAAAAAGCTTTCAGAGCAGATCCAACAGCAGCCACGCTGCTTTCCTGCTTCCCCATGTGACAGACGGGGCACCTGCACTCTGGGGGAGGAGGAAGGATGAGTGCTGCCACTGCTGGCTGGGGAACTGCTTTGTTCCTGGGTGCACACTTTGGGGTAGGTGCCAGTTGCAAGCTACAAACCCCAGTAGAGAACTTGCAGGTTAGAAACCTCATGGGTTAAAGTGATGAATTAATGAATTCATGTGCTAGGCTGGCCAGTAGAAAAGGGACAGAGCCCTCGTTTGTTGTGTTTCTTTTATTTCCTAAGGAGCCTGTAAGATAGAGTATAATTTACAGAATATTTTCTCCTGTAAATTCAAGGGATCCAAGCAGCCTGTGACAGCAGAGGTGACAGAAATGGGGAGAGCTGGCCACAGGGGATTGGGGACCCTCGGTCCTGCTCAAACCCCTGGCAGGTGGGAGCTCTGCAGCCTGTCCCCAGTGCCAAGCCGTGGTCATCCTCAGTCTGGGTTCACAGAGTGCTATCACAGAACCACGGAATCACAATGAGCCATAAAAACAGAGTCATGGAATCACAGTGTCATCGAGTCATAGATTAATAGAATCACAGAGCCGTGGGGTCATAGAGTCACGGATTCATGAGATCACAGAGCCGTAAAATCAGAATCAGAGAATCATAAACTGGCTTGGGTTGGAAGGGACCTTAAAGAGCACCCGGTTCCACCCCCCCGCCACGGGCAGGGTTGCCACCCACTAGATCAGGCCGCCCAGGGCCCCATGGGGAGATGCTGGGGGATGCTGGGGGGCTATGGGTGACGGCGATGCCGAGCTGCCCAGCCCCTGCTCTGGCTCCACAGCCCTTGGCAGCGTCGCCGGGAGCGGGTGGGTGACCAGCAGAGGGCCCGGCTCTGCTGCACTTTTATCCTGCCCTGAGCTCTCCGGAGAGCCCAGAGCAGCGGCCGGAGCCGGACAGAGCGGCTCCTCCCCCGGACGCCTCCTCGCTCCCCGCAGCCCCGGGGTCCCTGCGCTCGGGGCTGCTCCGTCTCCTGCCACACGCTTCCCGCAGAGGGTGCGGAGGGGACCATGCCTTCGGCCCCGTCGCTCGTCCTCCTGCTGCTGGTGCTGCCGGGGATGCAGGGCACGGCCGGGCAGCCTGCAGAAGGCGGCTTGCACCCAAGCCAGGGGGCAGGTGAAGGTAGGATTCTGCCTGCGATTGCAGAGGATAATGCAGAGGGAGGGGTGCAGAAGGAGAGGCTGCGCCGGGGGACGGTGGAGGACTCCAAGTCGGTGCAGCAATACGTGCCGGGGGTGCGGGTGGAGTTCCCGCGGCCCATCAACGCCGCCAGCCTGCACCCCACCAAGGCCCTGGTGCCGTCCAGCACGGACCCCTCTGAGCAGCAGCAGGGGGTCCCCACGGGCGGGCAGGGGGCTGAGCCCCGAGGCAACCTGACCACGGTGTCCGACAGGAGGCTGCAAATCCAGAACCCCTTGTACCCGGTGACGGAGAACTCCTACAGCGCCTACGCCGTGATGTTCCTGTCCCTCATTGTCTTCGCGGTGGGCATCATCGGAAACCTCTCCGTGATGTGCATTGTGTGGCACAACTACTACATGAAGAGCGCCTGGAACTCCATCCTGGCCAGCCTGGCTTTCTGGGACTTCCTCATCCTCTTCTTCTGCCTGCCCGTGGTCATCTTCAATGAGATCACCAAGAAGAGGCTGCTGGGGGACATCTCGTGCCGCATCGTGCCCTTCATGGAGGTAAGGGGCTGCACGGGGCTCACCGTTACTGCCCAGGGCCTGGCACAGGGACTGTGTGCCCAGACCCCCACCACGGGGCTTTGTGAGGAGCCAAGGGACATTTCCCATGTTAACTGGTGAGCAGTGCTGGAGCAGGATTAGGGTTGGGGACCTGAGATCTCTGCTTGTCCCAAGACATGCGAAGGGCTGGCCGCCCTCCAGCATGAGCCAGGGACCACAGAAAGGCTGCAGGATGGAGGCAATGGGGGCAGGCAGCATGAGGAAGAACTCCCTGGATGTCTTTGCAAGGTCCTGCTCTTCTTGCACTAAAAATTGTCGGTCTTGGTGAGGCCAGTTTGGGTTTAAAACTGGGACCACTGCCCCCACTGACACCCATGGCATGGCCATCCCCACACAGAGTAGGGCCTTGTGTCTGTCACTGGGACTAGTGGCTACCCAGGAGGGAGAACAGCCTGCCCTGGGTGCTGGGGGGTGCAGAGAGCCAGCCTGGGCACTCAGAGAGAGAAAGCTCTTTGCTGCTGGGAGCTCATTCATTACAGGTGGAAAAATAGCCCCAAGGTGTAGAATCACAGAACAGACTCACAGGATCATTGAGGTTGGACAAGACCCTCAAGATCACGTCCAACCATCAACCGAACACTACCAAGTCCACATAAATCACATCCCTAAGCTCCAGGCCCGCTTGATGGCAGATGTCCCATCACTCCCCCTTCCCAAAATCCCCCCCAGTGCTCCAGCCTCTGGGGCTGGGTTCTGCAGGCTTCTGGGGCAGCTGTGAGGGAGGGTGCTAGAGGCAGGGGGCCCCAGGAGCATTTGTTCATGGCTTGGCTGCGCACACCCTCAGCAGGGCACCGTGGTGATGGGTCCTTTGGGTGCAGGTCTGGGTGAGGGTGCCCACAGCCCTTGCAGCCTGCAAGGCTCCTGGGGGTGGTAGGACCCAGCAGCATCGTTGAGTGGTGGGGCTGGGCATGGGATGGCAATGCTGGGCTTAGGGCTGTGATGCTGCCTTGGGGGAGATGCTGCAGTGAAACTGAGCGTGGTGCTGGGTGTTTGGCATGAGCTGCTGTGCCCTGCAACACTAACAAGGCCAACCCCAGACCACAGCAAAAGGTGCCAGGTCTGTTTCTTGCATCGGGAGGCTTCCTGAGTGCTGGGAACGCTCCTTGGCACAGGTGGGCATTTGGTGGCCCTGTGAGGCCAGGAACAGGGCATGTGACTGCCATGTTCCTGGCCAAGGGCAGCGGGGTTGGCGCGGGTGATGCTGCGGCCCCGGGGCTGGGCGATGAATGCTGATTGTGACCCTCAGTGCCTGGGCAGCCCTCCCTCTGCCTCCTTTGGCCTCTTCCCCTTGGCAGAAAGGGATGTTTTTCCTGCCATTCTCAATGCAGCGGAAATTGCCCCGAGCTGGTTTGTGACAATGGTGGCTTCAGCTCCTTTGGGCCGCCTGGGAAGCAGGCAGCAGCTCTGCACAGCAGGGCAGGGACGAGCCAGCCTGCGCAGCTGCGAGGGCTCTGGTGGGAGCGATGCTCCCTGCTTTTCCTCTCCAAAACTACCCATGTTAGAGGAACAGCCTGAAGGATAATCCTGCTATTCCCACCCTGGTTGGATGGACAAACTGACACCCACCAAAGCCTTGTGCAGAACAGGGATGAACAGGTCAAGGGACACTTTAATCCTGTTCGCTTTTGAGGGTCACAGGAAAGTGGCTCCAAACGTGGGAGGTGACCTCTGTCATACTGTGGAGGAAGGGTCTTGAGATGTTGGGTGGCTGGGGGGTCTGCCAGCGCCACGATCACGCCAAGCCCCCCGATGTCCCTGCAGCAAGGCCCATCTGTCCTTCCTCCCCTTTGCTAGGTGTCATCCTTGGGAGTCACCACCTTCAGCCTCTGCGCCCTGGGCATCGACAGGTTCCATGCAGCCACCAGCCCGCAGGCCAGCACCCGGCCCATCGAGCAGTGCCAGTCCATCATCGCCAAGCTGGCCGTCATCTGGGTGGGCTCCATGACGCTCTCAGTGCCAGAGATCCTGCTCTGGCAGCTGGCTCAGGACACATCGCCCGTGTCTGGCATGGTGACCGAGTATTGCACCATGAAGCCTTCGTCCAACCTGCCCGAGTCTGTCTACTCCCTGGTGCTCACCTACCAAAACGCTCGGATGTGGTGGTACTTCGGCTGCTACTTCTGCTTGCCCATCCTCTTCACCGTGAGCTGCCAGCTGGTGACCCGCAGGATCCGCGGCACCGAGAAGAAGACCGAGTGCCGAGGGACCAAGCACGGCCAGTGCGAGAGCCACTTGAACTGCACCATCATCGGGCTGACCATCATCTACGGGCTCTGCACCACCCCTGAAAATGTCTGCAACATCGTGGTGGCCTACATGTCCCCTGACATGTCCAAGCAGACCTTGGACCTGCTCAACCTCATCAACCAGTTCTTTCTGTTCTTCAAGTGCTCGGTGACGCCCGTCCTGCTCCTGTGCCTCTGCAGACCCCTGGGCCAGGCCTTCATGGACTGCTGCTGCTGCTGCTGCGAAGGCTGTGGCCCCGACGCCGCCTCCAGCGAGGGCAGCGCCGACAGCAAGCTCAAAACGGAGATGTCCTCCTCCATCTTCTTTGACAAGCCCCGGGAGTCCCCTCCGCCCCTCCTGGCCCTCGGCACGCCTTGCTGAGTGCCACCCAGGAGCCGTAGAGAGCATTTCACCACCTCCTCCCAAGACCAAACGTTGTTTTTGCCGTTAGTGCCCGTGTCTGGACGTGGAGCAAGCAGGAGAGACAGCTCAGGGGCTGCACCATGGGCTCCAAACCCCATGTTGGGCAAGGGGTTTCCTCTCCCTGTGGCTGTGTCGGTGGCCTTCTTTGCCTCTGCCCAAAGGCCCCTGTGGACATCAGCTCCCTCCCGTCCTGGCTGCCTGGCCAGGCTCAGGGGGTTGCTGCTCTGGTGCTGGAGTTGTGCAGGAAAGGTCCCATCTGCTACTAAAGAGGGTTTGCAGAGGACTTAGCAAATACAAACTGCCCTCGTCCTGTCCCGTCCCCTCCTGCCAGCCCCCTCCACAGTAGGAGATGGTCCCAGCGACCAGATCCCAGCAGTGCCCTGTAAGAGCTCAATAAACCAGTAAACTAGAGCATGTTGTGCACGGCCTTGGATGGCCCCACGCTTTTCCCTTAGACCTGGGGGCTCCGGGTGGGCACGGACAGCTTGGTGGTGTGGGGGGACACCCCAGGGTTAGGAAAGCAGCCGCACTGGGTCAGGCAGAACCTAAGGGCAATGGGGTCCCCGTCTCTCTCGGGTGCTGCTCAGTGAGCTGCTGCCAGGCTTCTCAGAGGTTTGTGGGACTTGAACTGGTCCCAGTAGAGCCCGGCACTGGGCTGAGGTGCCGGTTCCTCCCCAGCGCTGCACAGGACCAAACAGCCCCATGCAGGGCTCCTGACACTTTGTCCACCTCACCCACCAGGGGCACGAAACCCTCCTGAGATGCTGCTTTCAAGCCACGGAGCTTTCCAAACCCCACATCCACCCCTCACTGAGGCTCCTGCACCCGTGCAGGCTGCTGGGAGCAGGCTGGGGAGCAGCGAGGGCAGGCCGGCCGTGCTGGCCCCCCCGCGCTGCCCCTGGCCCCGAGCTGTGAAAGCTCCTTGTGTGCAGGGCTGGCACCCGCCCCAGCCCGCGGGATGCCGGGGTGAGGGAGACGGTTGCTACGGTCGGGTGAATGCGAGGGGCTCACTGCAGGCTTTGTGCGGCGGCACCCACCGAGCTTTGCTTTCTCAGCCTTGTTGCCAGGGAAACAAAAGCCCCAGTTTTCTTCCCAGAGCACAAAACTGGGTTTTTCCTTTTCCTCCGCTAGCCCTCCCCAAGCCAGTGCTGACGATGCTGGGGGCACAGAGATTTGGGAGCATCTCGCAACACGGACAGGCGGTGGGGAGCACAAGATGCCTGGCTGCCTGAAGGGTGATTGGGGGACAAGCGGGGTCCTGGTGGGTGCACAGTTCCCTGGGGCTGGCCCCCCCTGGGCAGTGGGAGGAAGGGCGAGGCGGCTGCCCTCATGCGCTCGCTCTGTGCTGCTCCGTCCTGAGCGCCAGCCAAGGACTAACAATGGCCGGCTTGTTGCTGCGCGGGTGCGTGGGGAGGAGGGAGCCAGGCTGGGGGCAGGGAAGGTGGGGGCTGCAGGGCTGGGGGCTGCGGGTGGTGAAGGGCAGGAGGCTGTGGGTAATGCGGGAACAGCGGCGGTGGGTGATGCATGGTCTCGATGCAGGCTACAGCCCAGCCCAGCTCAGACCCACTGCCCAGGTAGGCAGGCAGGGTGCTGTAAGCACAAAGACTAATTCCAGGTGCAATGGGGGAGCCTCCAAAGGACACGGGGTAGGGGGTGCCCCCCCACCAGCAGAGCCCCCTGGAAGGAGCTGGCACAGGTAGGGGAGGGCAGGGAGATGGGGCAGGAGCCCCATCCAGTAAGTCTGCTCCAAAACCAGCATCGTTATCCCGTGACAGTCCCAGGGCACAGTGTGGGTGAGAGGAAGGTCTGGAAGCAGCAGTGGCTACAGCTGGAGGTCTTGGAGCCCATCTTCACTCACAAACGAGGCATTGGGAGCCATCTAACTGATTCCAGAAGGTTGTGAGTGCCATCACGGGAGGCTGTGAGCCGGATGGAGCCACCAGGTGCTTCAGGGTGAGCACTAGGACAGGGACCCGTGCTCTGTCCCCAGAGCACAGCCCCGAGGTGGGAGGAGGGACAGCAGCAGAGAGGAAGCAACAACTGCAACCACACCCACCAACGCAAAATTGTTAATTTATTATTAGGAGGCAAAAAAAATGTACAGTTACAAGAATCATTTCCCAACAGAGGTCAAATTTGCGCCAAAATATCTCTTAAAAAAAAAAGAGGGGGAGGAGGGATGACAACACTTTACAATTCATTAAATTAAAAAAAAAAAAAAAAAAAAGAAAGAAAAAGGAAACCTCTCTTTGTGCAATTCTGCAAAAACGAGAACAGAAGAACCCCCTGGCCTCGCTGCCCCCAGGAGCCATGCAGGGGCTGAGAACCCCTGCCCCAGGCCACCCCCCCTACCCAACCCCACGCGGGGCTGGGGACAGGCCGGTGCCTCCCCGCTGTGCCGCAGACCTTGCCCTATCACACACCCTCCCCGCTGCTGCCAGCGTGCCCGCCTTTGCCCAGCAATATCCCACCCCCCGACTGGCCCTAAGCAACCCCAAGGCAGAGACCCCACAACTCAGCACAGCGGGGCAAAGGTGCCCTGAACCACCGACGTTTCCTCTCACCCTCTCCCCACCTGCATGCAAGGACCCAACTGTGCCACTCCGGTCCCACCACCCCAAGGCAGGGCATCTGAACTGGGGCTGGTGTGCAGAGCAGGGCACGTCCTAGGGCACCCCCTTCGCTCTTAGAGTCCCATGTACCCATAGGAAAGTGCCCCCATGTCCCTCTGTGCCCCTGTGCAATGCCCTCGGCCAAAGACAGCAGTCTCAGGCACAGGTAATGCTCTTTGTAGCATGCAGAGCCACTCCAGAACACAGGGACAAGGAGCCTCCGGGGGCAGCTGGGGCAGAGAGGGGACAGGGAGTGGCCCTGCTTCCTGCTGGAGGCTGCTGGCATCACCAACCCTACCCTGGCGTTAGCACCAGCCCCTCAAATCACTGCCCTTGTGGAGCAGCACGACTGGGCACCTGGGGCAGGATCCAGCCCAGGCACAGGGGGAAGGGGGACAAAGTGCCCAGGGCAGCGAGGAGAGGTGGGGGCAGCTGGAGGCAACGTGAGGAGGCTAATGGTAGTGGGTTCTGAGCGATCCTTGTCCCCATGCCGGGACTAAGAGCCTCGTGGGGGAGATGGAATTGCCCAAAAACCCTGCCTGTGGGGGCTGAAGCCTGGGGAAGGGTGCTCCCCACACCCCCAGGGTGCTGCCCCTCTGGCAGGGCCCCCAGGAATGGGGTGAGGGACCCCCAGGGGACCTGCCTACACAGCCCTGCCCAGCCCCTTCCTGGGGGCTGCTTTCTGTCACCAACCTCATCCTCCTCCCAGTGCTGACCCTCAGCTGGCCTCGGGGAGCCCACAGCCTGCCTACAGCTCACAGGTCCCAGTTTAGTAACAGCGCTAGTGCTTAAATTAAAAAATTAAAATATATATACATATATATATACTGTATACACAGACAACAACAGAACAGTGCCAAAATGGGAGGAAGAGACAGAGAGAGGAAAGGAGAGGAGAGGAGGGCAGAGTCGGACATTTTCTTTACAATAAAAACAAGGGCTCCACCTCACTGCGAGTGGAGTCTGGGGTCCCCTAAAAATACCCATCTAGAGAGAGAGCTGGAGGGACAGAGCAGGAGAAGGAAGGGGGCATGGGCTTGTACAATGGCATCTTCCCGAGCTGAGCCGCAGTCCGCAGGATCTCAGCTTCTCCTGGACTTCGAGTGCTGAATAAGCCACTGTAGGGTGATGTCTGCGAAGGCAAGGGATGTTTACAGCCTCCCCCTTCAGCTATCACCCCCCTCCTGTACCTGGGGAACCACCTGGGTGCGCTGCGACAAACCCTGCTCCCCCCACGCAGGCACCCTGAGCCACTGGCACTCACCGATGTTGTCCTTTTCTTTGCAGGAGATGGAATAGCAACAAATCTCTCGGTCCTGGATGGCGGAGAGGTTCCTGCAGGAGAGGAGGAGCTCTGGCTGAGCGCTGCAGACCCCACGGGCTGTGTGTCTGCAGCAATGGGAGGTGTCTCTGGGAAGCCTTTGAGGGAGTCCCTTTGGGCCCAGGCTCTGAGAACGGTATTCTTGCAAGGGTCCCCAATACCCTGGGGACCCGAGGGCAGGTTGGGTGAGGACGCTGGTGCACCGTTCCTGCTGACAGCCAGGTTTGTGCAGGGGCTACACAAGGGACAGGAAGAAGCTGGCCCCGAGAGAACCTGGCCAAGAAGCCTCCAAGCTTCCCTCTGAGCATCCTAAAACTCGGTTACACAGCACTGCTGGGGGGCGATGGGGCACAAACGATTGGGGAACTGCACAGGGTGCCCACAGGACACGGGAGATCTCTCAGAGGTGGTGTGGAGATGCCCAGAATCGAGCTCTATGGGGTGGTGAGAGCCAAAAAAAAAAAAAAAAAAAAGCCACCCGTGGAACCCCAAACCCCTAAGGGTAAGCACAGGGACAGATGCTGCAAAGCAAAGCAGGGTGTCAGCCCGCCAGCTGCAGCGTGGCTCGCCTGGAGCAGCACAGATGTGGGTGAGCAGCAGTGCGAGCTGCAAGGCAAGACAACGCAGAGGGCACTGCTCGATGGAGCAGGACCCAAGGAGCAGGAGAGAGGCAGGGTGGGGGCAGCAGCCCCGCAGGACCCTGTGCCATCTCAGAGTACTGAGCACTGCCACTAAGTGTGGCTGTGCCGGGCCCCCACGCCCCCCAGTGGCACACGGAGCCCAGCCGCTGTCCCAGCTCCTGCAGCTTGCCCGGTGGCCGTGCAGCTGGGGACAGCTCTGGGCCACCAGCACACTTACATCTTCTCAATGAGCTCCTTCTCATCCAAGGCACCGGGGAGGTCTCGCTTGTTCCCCAGGACTAGGACCTGCAGAGGGGGAGAGGGGACACATGAAGCTCCTGGCCACCAGAGCAGGCAGGAAACTGGGCCTGGCAGCCTGGTTTGAGATGCAGCACAGCCCCAGCCACTTCACCAGAGTGTGTCTGGACAGAGAAAATCCCTTCAGCAGGCAATGAGGAGGCAGAGCACTTCCATTAAAAGTGTTAATTAGCTTGTACACAGCACCTCCTGCATACTTTCTAGTCCCAGTGAGATGCTCGCCCCACAGTGTATCCTCCCTGAAGGGCACCAAGTTTCCCTTGAGCCATGTAGGACACTCTTCCAGCAGCCACTCACCTTTGAGCAAAAAAATCCAGGTGAAACTGGATGGGCTAAAACCGACACAATCAGAAGGGGACACACTCACCCTGCAGAACCTGCTCCCTGCAGCCAGCCCAAAAAAGCAGCGGCTGTTTGCACCATCCACTGATCTCTTACTTCAAGACTTTTCACATCCACAAAGACATCCCGGGACTACGCAAAGAAAATAATCACCAGGCAGGGCTCTCTCATCCCTCCTGAGCGCACCACACGACTGTCATCTGACAAGGAGAGCACCGAGGCTGCAGCCCCGGGTGAATTAGGGCCGCTGCAGCAGCACGGCTACACAGCATCCCCCAATTTCCATTTGGAGTAGACTTGTTCTCAAAAAAGAGCACTCACAAGTGCTGCAAATGCAGTGTGTTATGTCACAGGCTTAAATTAGTTGGCAGTGAACACTTGGGATATGTTGCAAGGTCCTAGATCAGCTCCTTTCAAAGGATGCCACCCGGCACACGCAGCATGCCCAGCGCTGCTGCAGGTCCCGCTGCTGACAGCTCGCCTCCTGCGAACGTCACAGCCGAGCAGCTGTGCTCCTGGGCGACAAGACCTTCGGGTCCCCCCATAAAAAAGGTGCCAATTCATGCGGGTGGACAACCTCACACATCAGGGTTTCTTTTGGTCTCTTCTAAACCTCCCCCCCAGCTGTCAAAGCGCTGTTTAGCCCAGCCCTGGGGTAGAAAGTGTCACTTTCCCCATTTTTGCGGGAGTGCAGCAGGATCGGAGCGTGTGGCAGCAGGTGACCCCTGGCTGCAGAGCATCCTACCCAGGCAGCAGCTCACCGGGATGCCCTGGAGCTGCGGCTTGTCGAGCAGGTTGTGAAGTTCGTTCTTTGAGGCCTCGATCTTCTCCTGGTCAGCAGCATCTACCATGTACCTGCAAGGGAAGGACACCCTGAGCACAGGCACGGGGCAAAAGCAAGAGTGAAGTGGTCAAGTGGTGAAGATCACAAAAATCTGATTTTCTAACTGGCTTTGAACAACTCCAACCTCGGCTCTCATGGAAATTTGTGTCCTTAGGAGCATGCAGGCTGCTTCCCACGAATGTCTTGCCAGGCTTGTCCCCATCTTGGACTCTCTGGGACTGAGCTTCCTGCAATATTTGCAAGCAAGGGACATGCAAGGACACACTCAGAGACTGCTGACAGTCAGCAGCAGGTGTTGCACAGACTCCTTCTCTAAGCACGAGGTTCATCCAGCAGCACAACCACAGACCTGGGAACGTGCTGCTGGCCTTTACCCTTCACACCACCCTCCTGGAAAAGGCCAAGCCCCCACAGGGACCTTTGCTCAGCCCCTCCAATGACTGGGCAGCACAGGGAAACCATGGGAGCAGGGAAAGGCAAGATCCAAGGAATACAGCTGGGCTGAGGGATGCTGAGTGAAAGGGAAGGCTCTGCAGGGCTGTTACTCCAGAGACACTTGAGGTCCATTTGCTCCCCTGTGCTCAAAACCTACAAGGGCCCTGAGATTGCAACGCCCTGCACTGTGCCAGTCCTGCGGGCAGCTTAGGCACCGCAGTGACAGCTCCAGGGGACAGAGCTGTCCCAGCCCTGCCCAGCAGCCTTGGGTAAGGTGAGAGGGATGAAGGGACAGTCCCCACGGCCAGCCAAGCTCTGCCTTGGTGCAGGCGCTGCTGGATACTCACACGATGGCACTCACTCCACGGCAGTACCGCTCCCACATGCTGCGGAAGCGCGGCTGGCCACCGATGTCCCAGAGCTGTGACAGGGAGAAGGTGGCATTACCACTGCCCCATACCACAGGGTGCCCCCCAACATGCAGCAAACACAGCCCTGTCCCCTCCTCCTCACCCACCAGACTGCCCTATCTCAAGCTCAAGGATGAGGCTCCAGACCTCAGCAAGGTGACTGTGTCTACAGGTCCCTGCCAGCAAGCCAGAAGTACAACAAAACCTCCAGCTTTGCAGCCTGGCCTGGCTCTTACTGGAGAGGTCCAGATCTCCTCTGTCCCTACACACAATCTCCTTTGGAGGTTATCTGCAGAAACCTTAAAGGGCAGACCTAACTGAAATCATATGGGAACAAGCAGCTGGGACCACTGGGATTCTTCAGCCTCCCGCAGGAGAGCCTACAAGCCTGCCTTCACCCCACCTTTCACCCTAAGAACCCCCACTGAAGGTATCTTCTGCACCTCACCTTTATGGTAACGTTCCCCTTGGTGATCTTCCTCATATTGAAGCCCACCGTCGGGATCATGTCTTCATTGAACTGCCCTGACTGCAACAACAAATCAAACAGTGTTAGGAGGCTTGGAAACCCACCAGCCTGCCCCAAGGGGCTGCAGGTGCTGACAGCCTGGCTAGAAATAACCCTAAAGCCTCTGCCAGGCCTGTCCTGTGCAAGGACCCTCCTTCCTGGAACAAAGAGTAAAGGAGACAGAATTCCTCCAGGAGGGAATTCCTGCTGCTGCTCGGGGCACGTGGGACACAGTGGCCCTGCTGCTGCCTCCTGGCTGCTGAAGCCTCTTCTCTGTCACACAGGCAGCAGACCTCAGCCGCAGGTCGGGCTGAAGCAAGAAATCGCTGCAGATTTGCAGCATCCCAGTGCCCCCACGAAACTGGGTTAGTGCTGCTGAAGCAGCGAGCAGGAATCATCCCTCTGCTGTGGGGAGACCCAGCTCACATCGGAGGGATGGGATGGGATGGGGCTGGCCTCTCACAGCCCACTTCATCCTCGGGGATTTCACACCTCGGTGAGCTAAGCACATTCCTCTCCCACCATCTCTGGCCCCCAAGCCCTCCAAGGTGACCTTAGGACAACCATGAGGTCCCATTCATAAAATTCTCTTAAAGCCAGGATGAAACCCTGCAGCCTGAGATCCTCTCCTCAAAGAGAAGCAGAGAACACGCTCCGCCCAGTGTTCCTGTTCCCCTTTGCCAAGAGGGATGATGCTGGAGCTTCTGCTCCCTCAGTGCGACCAGAGACAGCGGAACTCACCCCAACGACTCTGTGCTGGCTTACAGTCTCAGTTTCATTCAGACTTTTTTGTGGCTTTTCTTTCAGTTAACACAAACCCCGTAAAGGGAAGGCAACTGATAAGCAGAATTTAGTGCCTGGTGCAGCGACCAGTTTGCCCAGACCCAACACGTCAGCAAGTCCTCAGGATTTTCCTAACCTCTTCCAACAGTTCTGCAATACATGCTGCTTCTGTTTTTCATTTCCCTTTTGCATTCTGACAGCAAAGAACAGCAGCCAAGAGACCTCTGAGCCAAAGCGCACTCAGGAAGCACCTTGGGGACGAGTGGCTGGGAAAGCAGAGGGGAAGCAGACAGGAATTCCTCCAGCACTCAGACCCACTCCTCCTGTCCAAAAAGCCCAGGCTGGGAATGTGACGTGTGGTGGTGCAGCATGGCTTGCATGCAGTCCTCTGCTAGCACCCATCAATGCTGACACATCTTCCCGCTGCCAGCCCCAGGGACCAGCGCCCTGCAGCCCCATGGCCACTGAGTGCAGCACTGGAAGGGGTTCCTCCAGCAGGCACACACATCCTTGCAGGAAAGGTCAATTTTGTGGCTACAACACAGACCGGGTCTCCACAGGCTCCAGTTCGATGCTGGTTTTGCCAGGATGCCTTCAGAATCCCAGCCAGAGCCCCACTGCTTTGGGACCCCATGTGGACACAAGCGATGCTTCCACCCAGCCCCACCAATTCCTGGCTGGGTTACTGGGATCCTGGCTCCTGTGGGGATGAGCAGAGCCCCCAGCTCACCCCCAGCACGCACCCACACTGTGCCACCTGCCAGGTCAGGCATCGTCCCTTGCTTGGGGACGCTGCGCCCCGTGGCCAGCCGGCTGTCACCCCCTCTTAGCACAGCACTGCTTCACCATGACCTGCTCGTGACAAATCCCCGCTGGCTGGTTCGCAGCCCGGTATCCTGAGCTGCCCCCCTCAGCTTGGAGATTCAACATCCCAAGCTTCCAGCGTGGTGGAAGCCCCAGCCAGGCTGCACTGCTCTCCCTGACCTGGCTGTAGGGACATCCAGCACCTTGGTATTCATCTCCAGGGACCTTGGGAGCAAAAGGGCCCTGGGCACACGTCTGCAGTGAGGCTGTCACCAGCCGGCCCATGCGCCCACACGATGCCATTATGGCCCACAGGCACCATCATTGCGCTGGTGCTCTCCAGGACAGACTCATCCTCCTCCCTGCAATGCAGCGAACGGCTTTTTTTTTTTTTTTTTTTTTTTTTTTTAAATAATACTGAAGATAAAGAACATGGTAACAAGAAGCTTGGCTTCTTTCAGGAAAATGAGGTTTCTCAGCTGAAAGAAAATCCTTGGGTCGCCTTTGCTTCTTTACCACCACACCACAGACCACAGTGCTGAGCCTGATGCCCCTGCCTGAGGCAGCCACAGGACAGGGACACCCAGGAGTCCCTCCCAGCCCAGGAAGGCACAGCACAGCTGCTTTGGGACACCTGATTTATCCCCTGGGATGCCGCCAGGGGCAGAGCGCTGGTCTGCTCTTCCTGCAGGACTGAGAGGGATGGAACCCTGCAACCTGCTCTAGGGAACCTGCTTTAGCAGGGGGTTGGACCAGACGACCTCCAGAGGGCCCTTCAGCCCCTACAGTTCTGTGGCTGCTGCAGTGCTGAGATGCACAGCGGAGCAGGACGAGCCTCACTGCGCTTGTGCCATCCTCCTCCTCGAAAGTCTGGGGTGCTTTGTGTGGTCTGAGAGGTAAAGCTGAATTTAAATGAAACCCTTACTTCCTTTGAAGCTGCAAAGATGAGACTGAAGTAAATATTTAAGCAGTGCCCATAGAAACTAACTCTTCCACCTGCTGGAAGCTGCTGTAGAGTCAATTAGTGGAGAAAAACTGCCGCATGGCAATAATTAAAAAGCAGGCGTAACGAAGCCCAGGGCCAGACTAATGTTGACACATTCACTAGTTTCAGAGGAAATGAGGACTGCACTTATTTTTTGCACTGAATACAAAAATAAAAAGTAAAAAAAACAGAACAAGAAAAATGGGGAACACAGCAGAGGGTGGCTGGGCTCCGAGCCTGCCCAGAACTGACTCCCAGCAGTTTGCTGTTCACCCCTCTAATGGAGTAAGCACCCACAAACCAGACTGATCTGCATCAGGCCCAACTCTGGGGCTTGTACCTCACCTCACACCGCCCATTTCCACCAGGCCTTTGGGCACCTGCTCCTCCCTTGATCTCTGAAAAGCACCCGGGGAAACCAAGCCAAGCGACCCACCCCAAGCAGCACATGGGAGGAAAGGGTGACAGCTAAGAGTTAACGAAGCAGCAAGACACATAGACGCAAGCTCTCAGTCCAGGGAGAGTACAGCAGAGCTCAGGAGCTGCTATAAGGACCAGGCAGAGAAATAAAGCCCCCTCTGAGCTCCCCGCAGCCTTTGGCTCTTCAAAGCTGGACCCATCTCTGAGGCTTTGAGACACGACTTCCAACCTAAGCTGCTCCAGCCCCACACTGCCTTTTAACTCTGCACCCATTTGCACCTACTGATGTTTATATTCTTGCTGAGGCTTCCTTTTAAGTTAGTGCTCTTTAATTAGAAATAATCATCATAATAATTACAACGCAGGTCTTTGCTGCATCCGGACCTCAGGTTACGCCGTGGGGTGACTCCAGGACTCCGCCTGCTTCTCTGGGCACGGCTGCACTTGCTCAGCAACGCTGCTCTTGCCCTGGCTCTCCTGCTTTATTCTGACCCTGCCTGCCTTGACAACCCTCACCAAGCACTACAAACCTCAAACTTACACGCTATTCGCACCCTGGTGCCCCGGGTAAAGCACGCCAATCGTTTTCTCCTGGCTCACACTGGAAGAGCGAGCAGCAGCAAGGCAACGCCATGCCCCAGCCAGCTCCTTCCCTTCCAGAAGCATGGAGAAACCCGTCCCCCACACTTACCACCTTCCAGGTTATGAGCTCAGGTGCAACAGAAGCAGCTGGCAGTGGGGCTAGCTCTGGCACCACAGGGGAGGTGTCCAGCTGCCCGAGATGTCTGGCACTGCCCAGCGTGCACGGTCACGGCACTCATCACCTGACAGCCCGGCACCAAGCTGCATAGGAAAGTGGGTTTGGCAGGGATAGGGTTAATTTCCTTCACAGTAGCTGGCACAGTGCTGTATTTCTGATTTAGGGTGAGAATAACCTTGGTTACACACTGATGTGGTTGTTGCAGAGCAGCGCTTACTTTTCACGCTGCCCCAGCAGGGAGCAGGCTGGGGGTGCAAAGGGAGCCGGGGGGGGCACACAGCCAGGCCAGCTGACCCCAGATGACCAAAGGGACGTCCCATCACCATACGGTGTCACGATCAGCAACAAAACCTGGAGAAATCAGGAGGAAGGGGGGGAATGTCCAGAGTGATGGCGTTTGTCTTCCCAACAAACCTAGGCGTGATGAGCTCTGCTTTCTGGGAAATGGCTGCACATCTGCCTGCTGATGGGAAGCGGTGAATGAACTCCTTCTTTTGCTTCGCTTACGCACACAGCCTTTGCCTTACCTAGCAAACTGCCTTCAGCCCACCCTGTGAGCCTCCTCCCTTCCCATTCTCTTCTCTGTGTCACTGGGGGGGAAGTGGGCGAGCAGCCGCGAGCCGCTGAGCTGCCTGCCGGGGTTAAACCACGCCAGGAGGCTCCCTGGAGCATGTGCAGCCTTCAGTCAAAAGAAGCAGAAAGCTGTTTTTTTTTTTTCTAAACATGCCTTACACTGAAGGGGTTCTAACTGTGCCACCAGCCGAGGGGCTCCCAGCACTCTGGAGCCTCACCTGTGCCCCTCCTCAGCCCAAGACACTCCTGGAAAAAGGCAGCTGAAAGCCCACGGGCTTCTGGTTGAAAGCCAAGACCTGCCACATTTTACAGCCTCTCACTCCTCCTTGCAAAGAGCACCTCAAGCTTCAGCACCTAACACCCAGGGAAAGGAAAAACAAGCCTGGAAGAGAAACATCAGCCAGGTGGCCCAGGAAAAGTCCCCTCTGCAAAGGGCTGATAGTGGCCGCCTGCGGCAACGCCTTCGCCCAGCACCGCAGCAGCAGGGCTGCAGCTCTGGGCTGCTGCACGAAGCCATCCCATCTCCCAGGCGCCTGGATCCAGTTTCTGCAGCCAGGTGAAGAACAGTACCTAAAAATCCTGGAAGGGAAGCATGCAAAGCCTCCCTGAGCAGCTCCAGCCCCTGTGCCAGCACAGACCTTCAGACTAGGGAACGTCATCCAGACCTGCAGAGATTTCTTGGAAAATCTCTTCAACAGTGCTAAAATCTGACACTTTTCAAGAGTTCTTTTTTTTTTTTTTTTTTTAAAACCCAGAAGCCCTGAATCATAGCTACTTCCCTTTCCAACAGACGAGAAGGTTCAAACAGTTCTCATGCAGATCCTCCTGGGTTGGGATTTTTTGGCCATTTTTTTTGGTTGCCTCTGACAAGCATTTACAGGATGTCACACCAAAGACCAGTGCTTATTTTCAGTGTGCGCCTGCCACAAAACCCGAACTTTCCGAGTAACTTCATAGATAGAGGCCCACCTGCAGCAGGGCCTGAACATCTCGCTGGAGAACAAGAGTCACGCTGACAGCAAGGGTGCTGCACGCCCCAGCACGGAGGGACCAGCTCCTCAGCACCAGCAGAACATGCACCCAGCTTAATCCCACGCACTGGAACTTCCTTTGAGAGCTGCTGTAAGCAAGGGACATCGCTGCTCCCCACACCACCCACAGCGGGACGAGCCTTAGCCCATGAGTCTTGCACGTGGGTCTCGCATGCAGCAAAACTGCCACATGCGAGGTGTTTACCTGCAGAACTGGGAACGCCAAAGCCCACCCAGTTTGCTACAGGCATGGCTGGGGAGGGGGAGCCAGGCTGCTGGAAGTGGGTGAGGAGCAACCCTGGCGACTCCCAGCCCCACAAAGGAAAAACAGCACAGGAGGTTTGGGGTGAAGCTCCACCTGGTTATTTCCAGAGGGAACACATTATTTTCTACTGGATTTTTTTTTTTTTTTTTTAATTCATCCTGTGTTGCCTGTGGTGCCAGGGCACGGCAGCTCCAGAAGCAGGCCCAGCCCACACACAGCACTGCTGTGTCCCACCCTGACGTGAGGCCGCAAAGCAGACCACAGCACGTGCAGACAGCAGGGACAACGCGGCCCCCACCACGGCTCTTACATCCCGTGTCCCATCGCCGCAAAGCTCCCCGTCACCCAAGGCTGATGCTGGATTGCTGGGAGCATGAGGTCTGAGTGCGGGGAGTGCTCCCAAGCGAGCAGCAAACCTCCAGCAACGTGGCTGAGACCAGGAACACCCAGACCTGCACCTCTGGGCTCAAAGCAAGGAGGTGCATTTCTGTGCCACCAGGCTCTTCGGGAAGGACGTTTTCCACTCCTGCTGTGCCCACCACCAACGGAAACCCTCCCACAGAGCACAGCTGCAGCGCACTGAAGCCTCCAAATTAGCTGCAAAACCACGTCTGACAGCGCAGCAGCTTCCAGCACTGAGCAGAAATAACTCGCTTTGCTTCGGAGCAGAGGCACCGTGCAAGAACAAGGCATGCAAGGGGGCTGCAGCCGGAAACCGGGGCAGCCAGAGAGACCTGAATGAAACCCTGAGGGCCCAAACCCACCCCTTTTGGGACGCACCCACGGAGCCGCGCAGCATCACGTTTGGAGAGGGAGGGAAGAATCCAGCCGTGACCCAAAGGGCAGGGGGCGAAAGGGGCTTCAGGGAGCACCCCTGCGAGCAAACGCAGCCCGGGTTTGGGGTGCAGAGCCCCGAGGCGCTGCAGCGCTGGCAGGACCTCGGATCGCCGGGCTGGGCTCGGTACCCTGGGGACAACAAGGCGGAGCTGTCCCCAGCGCGGGGACACGGCAGCTCAGCTCCGGCCACCGAGGCGGGGTGACAGGGCCCCGGTTGGGTGCCGAGCTCCTTGCTGCCCTGCGACAAAACCGAGCCACTCCCGGCCTCAGAGGCCGGACACCGGAGGCCAAACGCGCCCGTCGGGCCGCACCGGGCCGGGCCTTGCGGCGGCGAGGCCTTGGGCCGGCCCCGTGACAAAGCAC
>VXAV01003503.1:100849-152675 GCA_013399715.1 Alectura lathami
CGGAGGACCCGAGGCGCGGCCTGCGCGGCTGCTGCCGCGTTTCAGCCCCGGCCCCTGAATTTGGTGCAGAGGGGAAGGGTGAAAGGTGGCCGGTGGGTTCGGAAAAGCGGTACCGCAGCTGCCCAGATGGGTTTCAGGGGTGAGACGTGTCGATGTCGCAGACCTTCTTCTAAGGGTGCTGCGTGATCGAGGGGGGCTCCGCTCCAGCCCAAGCCCACCGTGGTCCTTGCCCCCCTTGACTCCCACCCTCGGTTCCTCAGCCAAAAAAAGCCCCAGGCGCGGCCGCTGAGCTGGGCTGGGAGGGCTGCCCTGTGCTCGTGGGGGCAGTTTGAGCCTTGATTTCAGCAGCTGGGGAGAGCCCAGTGCAGGGGATGCTGCTCGCGCTCCCGCGAGACGAGGGAGGCTGCAGCTCTTGCTGCTGGCGGCTGGGCTGCCAGAGAACCGTGCACGCACAGAAAACGCAGACGGGGCTGTAGTTGGATCTGCCTCGCGGTGGGTGTCTCAGAGTCCCTGGCAATTAAGGGTGGGAAGCGGTTTCTATCGTGTGAAAGCTGGGAATCTGCCTTTTTCTTTTTCTTTTTCTTTTTCTTTTTTTTTCCAGAGGCAGAAATCATTTTGTTTTCAGAGATGCTGCAGACTGCTGAGGATCCCCACGCTCTCGAAGGGGGGCCCTAAGGAAACAGCAGTATCATTTCTTTCTGTAATTACTCCAGCGCAGCTCATCCTCATACCAGTGAAAAATTCAACATCCCCCAGTTCTCATGTGCAATTTCTGCCTGAAGATGTTTTTTAACAGATTTCAGCCCCGGGAATGTTCCTACACCAGTTTGGGGCTTCCCACCCAAAATGCCTGCAGCACTCGAGCAGTTAGAAGAATTTGCCTCCTGATAGCACAGCGTTGTACTGCAGTCCCTGCCAGAGGAGCTCTGGCAATGCAGTGCTCAAACAAAACACAACAGCAGAGACAGGGCTTGGGTGAATCCCTCCACACACCACGAGAGGCACGAGCAAGTGAGCTAAAAGCCCCTTTTCATGCACTGAGCCCATCCATGCATCCCTGTGTCCCATATCCCCAGCAGGAGAAGGGTCTCACACCGGTGCTGGCAGATCTGGAATCTGGGCTTGGACTGTTGGTCCCAGCTCTGCTCCTTGCAGAGGAGCTGTGGGCTGAGCACTGTGTGCTGCGCAAGCAGGACCTGATCCCTGCAGCTGCACCTCTGCTGTGCTGTCCGCTGGTGTGTCACCGTGTGGCAGGCATGGGAGACTGGGCAGAGCATCCTGGGCAGGAGCCAGCACGGCTCCAGGACCTCTCCAGATGAGAGCATTTTTGAAATTCACGGAAGGTTTTGGCGTGGTTGCTCAACAAAGTTATTTATATAAACTAAACTCTTAGGGCTGTGCCTTAACGTGGGGTAATGGCTGCTAAAGGATGGCTTGCTCTCCGTGTTCCCCATCTCACTGTATAACCACCGGGCTACCAAAGAGCAGCAGGAACAGATGTCACTCCCACACCCCCCAGCGTCCCCAGTGCTCCCGGCCACCATGTCAACCCATCCCTCTGGTGCCGAGTGGGTGCTGCTGGTGGACCTTGTCCACTGCAGGTGCCACCAGAGAGACTGCAGGGCCTCTGTGAGCAACCCGAGCTGCCCCAGAAGTGTTGCTGTGCCTCAGCATTGCTCCTTCCTGGGTGGGGGCTTGGCCATGAACTGATTGGGGTCCACATGGATGCTGATGGGAGGCTCATCTGCCCACCTGGGAGAGGAGTTGTTACTGAATACACGAAATGCTGGATTTTGGCATGTCCTACCTCCATGTCCTGTTCTTTGGCAAAGCCCTGCTGCAGCCTGCTGTGGTGTGCTGTGTTCGATGGGGACGCCATGCAATGTGTTGGCACTCTCCTGGCCTGTTGGGGACGTGTTTGGGGGAGTCTGCAGCTCAGCGCCCTCAGGACCACAGCTCCCTGCCCGCTGGCAAAGCAAGAACGAAAAGCGCAGATGGTCCATGTCCTTTAAGGGATAGGAATAAGAAACAGGAGCAATCTCAGCCCTGCTGAAAGCTCTGGCTAAGATCATGGGCTTGATATCAGCTTGGGACACAGGGGAACATGACCTCCGTTCTGTGTGAGGTTTTGGAGTGATTCCTTTGCTTTGCATGCTGGGCACCCTGTAGTCTTCATGGACAGGGCAAAGCGGTTTCCCAGGACACAGCTTGACACAGGCAGAGCAGACAGAACGCCTTACTTCTCCCCTGACATTGCAGGAGCCCTGGGATGGTGTTTTGCAATATGCAGGCAATAATAGCTCAGCGTGGCCCCAAGGAGAGTTCGGGGAATAAATACATGGAGAGATACTCAGATAGTGCTGTGGTAGTGGCTGATAAGCGTCTTGAACAGATAGAGAGGGTAGAAATTGAGATCGAAAGACAAGAAAACTGCTTAACTGATTATAATCTGCATCAGAGAGCTCAACTGGCAAAACTCCCAGCAGCGATAGGAAACCTGAGAGGGGTGACAACATCCCCCCTGGCCACCGGTCCCTGCCTGTCTTGGGCAATCCTCAGCACAACTGCTGCTGCATGCCTGCCCTGGCAGCTCTGCTCTTGATATGCATCTGGAAGCACGAGAAAAGTTGCACGTCCTGCTGTCTGGGAGCGTGGGGAAGGACCTTGCCTTGGCGTGGTTTGCTGTGCTGTGTTAGCGGGGGGGTGCTCATGGTCGCTCTTCCATTTGCTCTGTGAGAAGTTGGGCCAAAAGGGTTTGCTCCTCACAGTGGGCAGATGCTTCAGCATAGCGCTGTCATGCTGTAGCAAGTGCCCTGGCAAATACTCCGTCAGGAGAGTCTGCACATGAAAACGACTAATAAGGACTACCAGGGCTCAGCAATACATGATCGTTTCTGTAATACTGGCTGTTTTCACACACTGAGACATCTCTGAAGTGCCAACGAATTTGCTACTTAATACCCAGTGAGATCAGGCAGAAAAAGCTGACTCCTGCTTACTCCCCTTTCCTGGACAAGGCTGCTTCACTA
The DNA here is from genome assembly GCA_013399715.1 of Alectura lathami. Classification (NCBI taxonomy): domain Eukaryota; kingdom Metazoa; phylum Chordata; class Aves; order Galliformes; family Megapodiidae; genus Alectura; species Alectura lathami. The sequence goes on from VXAV01003503.1 coordinate 103,879, forward strand.
GCTCACTCCCTGCTTTTATACAGAGAAAACGTAGGACCTGCAAGGAGAGGTACAGAGAGGATGGGATACTGTAGGGGGGGTACATATAGAGAGGCCTGAAGTTCCCCCTCCTCCTGGACTGGTGACAAGACAGGAAAACTGCAGAGTTAAGGATGAAACTTCTCTTTTTACTCAGTCATTTCCCCTCCCCAAAGGCCCACAGGCACACTGGCACCCCTGGCTCCTTGGCAGCCCTCCCTGCCAGCAGGGTGTGCAATGCTCAGCAGCTGAAGGCCAGTCTGAATAGCTTCAAAATATTTTACAGTGCATTTCCATCTCCATGCTTTGTGCTAAAATGTTTCTCCCTCCTCTTTCCCTTTTTTTTTTCCCCCTAAATTTGTCAGTGAAAAAGAAACAATGAAACCTATGTATTATTTTGCTCTGATTACAACAGAAACCCAAGAACGCAAAACCCCACCCTCAAGTAACAAAAGGCTGGGCTGCAATTTGGAGCATGTTGCTTGCAAAAGTGCAGACATGCTTAGGAGTATCCCCTGCTTTAAAGCTGGTGGGAAGGGGATGGCTGGAGGCAGAGAGGAAAGCAAGCCGCGTAACGAAGGCAACCAGCAGCGCACCTTTGGCACTAAATCCTCAAGGTGTGTCTTTAGCAAGAAGAGCATCGTGGAGTGTGTTTGGAGCAAGCCCTGCACGTGCCAGCCTCTGCCCACAGACGATGCGCAGATTGGGGAGAGGCTCTGGTTGTGTGTGCTGTAGCTCTGCTGGCTCCACGTCTAATGGGGTGCACGCTTCCGTGCAGCTAAAAGGCAAACTGTGCTCCCAGCGCTCGCCCAGCGTCGGTCCCTCTGCACAGCTTGCTCTGCTGGTTGAGGATAAAACAAGTGGAAAAGCTGAAGCTTCCTTCCGTGGGTGGAATCGGCCTTGTGCAGAGGCACCTGGAGCACCCGCTGCATCCCTCATGCAAACCCCAAACTCTGCTTGTCCCAGGGATCGCGAGGCCATGATTGCAGTGGGTTTGCTCAGCCTCGGGGGAAGCTCTGGCTTGTGGCTGGGTGCAGCATGAGCGAGTGCAGCGGGGGTGTCCCCAAGGCTGGCACCAGGGAGTTCGGAGCGAGGCCAGCGAGCGGTGGAGCCCGGCACTAGTGGTCCCCCGCCTTCGGCAGCTGGGAAGCGTACAGGGCTAGTGTGTGATGGAGAAACTGGTACTGCTCACTCGTCTGGATCATCCCACCTCTGCAAGGGAAAGGCAGGGCCTGCTGACACTCGTCAAAGCCCCCGGTCCCACTCCTGGGGCACAGACATTCCCGTGTCACCCACCCTCTCCGCGTGCGCGAACCGGCCCCAGAGCTCCCCAGAGAGCGCCTGGGCTCAGGAGCATTGCCGGGCTTTTCGAAGTGCAGATCAGCAGCACATGTGGCGTTAAGCCTTCTCTTTGAAAACTGGCAAAAGGACGTGTTTCTGAGGTTGGTGTCTGAGCTGGAAGGAGTGCATCGGCAGCCAGGTTTGGGGCTGCTCTCCATGTCCTCCGGTTCCCAGAGCTGAAATAGCCCTGCCAGCAAAACCAGCCCAGCACTGGGCTGCCATTTGCTATCCCCACACCTCCGTCTCTCAGAAACCCTTCCAGTCCCCATCAAAAATCATCTCCATGCCTCCTTGAGATGCTTGTCCCCATGCCCTCCCGCATCACTCCTGCGCCCAGCAGCACCCTCCAAGGGACACCTGCCCCGAGCACCGACCTGTCTATGCGGAGGTGGCACACGATTCCCAGGATATCCACCTCTCCCTTGTCCTTCAGCTGCTGGCACCCAATCCTGGTAGCGATGAAGCAGCCCGTCCGGCCGATGCCTGCACTGCAGGGTGGACACGTCTGTGCTGAGCACCCACAGCATCCTCTGCCTGGACCTTGTGCTGTCCAAGCTAAGTGTGATCCCTGGCTGCCTTGCTGCCCTGATTTATTCCTACAGGCCTGTGGGGGTCTCAGTCCCACCTTTCTTAGCCAAGTACCACAAGATTCGGTCTGGCCCCATTCTGCCATGGGGAGGTGGTCTTGTTGTGCTGCCCAGCCTATCTGGGACTGCTCTGGAAGCGCAAATGAGTTTGTGCCTCTGACCTCTGCTAGGGGATTGCCATGCCCTGGGATTTTTGCACCAGGACTGGCTCATGGGTGAGAGTGACCCCCAAGGTGAAGGACACAGCAGTGAGGGCTGAGCATTTACCTGCAGTGCACAATGATGGGCCCAGGGCTGGCTGCAGCCTGCAGAGTCTCCTCCACCTTAGACACCAAGTGCAGTAGGGGCTTGGCTGACTCGGGCGTCTGCTGGTCCGGCCAGGAAGGGAAGAGGATGTGTTTGACGTGGCGACACTCACCTTCCAGCTTTTCCAGCACAGAAGAAAGAGAAATAAGGACGTGGGAGCACAGATTCATCAGGCAGGCTGCCCATCCCATCAAGGTGTGCCCAGCCTGTGCCCATCTCATCTGCTGTCCACCTGACTCCCTTGTTGAGCCTCTGCCAGAGACCCAGGGAGCCAGAGACACTCTTGGATGTCCAAGTGCCCTGCTGGGGCAAGAGCCAGCCCTGCCCAGGACCCCTCCTCAGCCCCCAGATGGGAGTTGCAGTGTGTCCCAGGCAAGGAAGAGCTGCAGCACGTCCCATCACTGCCCCCACAGCCCAAGGAAAGCCAGCAACGTGTGACAATGGAGAGGCATCAGGTCAGAGCCCAGTGCAAAGAGCAAAGGGCTGATAGCGAAGCTCTCCCCACACTGACACCCCCCTCTGTCCCCACCCAAGGCTGGTCCTGCATGAATCCTGCTCCCTGCCAACTTCACTGGGCAAATGGAGCTCTGCAGACCCCCTCCTCCCCTCAAGAGCCTGGGGGTGTTGAGACCATGCTAGCTAGGTGCTGGGGGCCCCTGCTCACCCCAGGGTGGGGCTCAGACCCACCTGGATGGACAGATCCCGGAGCACGTACTCTGCGCATTCGCTCACCCCCTGCACACGGATGGTGAAGGGGCCATAGGTGCCCTCCTTCTCAGGCCAGTAGTGGACACATTTCTGCAGGAATAAGGCTGTGTTTGTGGCTGCAGAAGCACGCACTGGGGGTCTCAGCTGGCCTTTGCTCAGCGAGCAAGTGGTGCTCAGCCCCACATTTGTTCCCACACCATCCCATTGCTGTTGTTATTCCTCCTCCCCACCCTTTCCTCAAGGCCAGGGTGCTATGTGCAGGTCAGGGACAGCGGTACCTCTTTGCCCTCCTGGAGCTTGGTTATCATGACGATGAGGGGTGCCTCCTCCTGCCACACCATCTCCCAGAAGTCGGTCACGGTGTTCAGCATGGGCCCCTGGGTGGCAATGTACTCCCGGGGACGTCCTGCATAGCCCTGCCAAGCACACGGTCCATCAGGGATGGGGGGACCTGGTGTGCAAGGGCAGCCTACATCCTGGCCATGCTTGTCCTCCTCTGCAGCTGGCTACGCTGGCTATTTGCTTGAAATCCTTTCATAGCCCCAGCCAGGAGCTGCCAGGCGCCCTATCCATCCTCCCAGTCCAGCCAACCAGGAGCAAGCCCGTGGAGCAGCATTCACACTGCTTCAAAGCATCCCCAGGTTTATCAGTGTGACAACACCCAGTGCCTTGGGACGTCTGTCTGGGGACCTGCAGATAAGCCATGGCCACCCATTTTTTCTTTTTGAGCACTCAGGTGCTCCTGACACCCCCAGATCCTGCAGCACCATGGGACAGAGAATGCCAACTGCTCTGCAGCTAGACAGTGCACTCACCGTGATGTAGTTGGCGTTGATGTAGCTGTCTTCCTCCTGGTTCCCTGCCCTCCTGAGGCACACCCGGCTCTCGGGATCTGGAAGACATGACAAGAGTTACCTTGACACTATCTTTCAGAGCTGTGATTTCCCTCCTAGCTCCTTGCTATGCTCAGACCTGCCAGGTACTAACTCCTCAGAGCCTTCCCACAGTGCCTGGAGAGAACCCAAACAAGTCCTCTGATAACATTCTCAGCCTTCACATCCCCACCCTTGGGATGTGTAAGGCTCCACAGCAGCAGGCAGCAATCCAGACTGGGCTATGATGTACTGCACACCCCAAGGAGCTCCCCATAAACTGGGCACACACCCCCTGCAAGGTGGCTTCCAGCTCCTGCAACGTGGGCAGCAGGAACCAGGGCAGGGGGGACACTGGGGACACCCACAAGCACACTCACACCCACACACATCTCCCTGCACATGGGGGAACGTGAACAAAGGGACGCAGTGGCACGTACTGGGGAGGATGGTTTTGTATCTGTCCTTGGAGGCACGTCCAGGGATCTCCAGCTCCTCCGGACTGACGAAGTTGGGTGGGATTTTCTGCAGCAGGGGAGAATGATTTTGAGGACCACCCCCCCCCCATTGCTGCTTGTGTCCCCTTGTCGTGGCGGAGCAGCCTTCAGGCAGTGAGATGCTGACCCAGGGACCTTGCACCATCGCCAGAGATGTTGGCTGCTGGGATGAACCCATCCACACCCCAACAGGGTGGGACACCTTACAGACACATCACCGTGGGGGAAGAGCTTGGCACAAGGAGAAGCCTCCAGGGACACAAGGGAGGACCAGGGAGCGGGCAAACAGGCGATACCCAGTGCCCCCTTCACCTGTGCACCCACATCCCCTCGCACCGAAAACTCCTCCTGGAGCTGTGTCAGGCTCTGGGCGTGCTGCTGCAGCTCCTCTTTCCTCAGCACGTGGCTGGACGTCCTCAGGAACTGCAGTGTGATGTCCCGCGGCGTGCAGACGGGCTGGATGGGCTCCACGCTGCCCAGTGAGCTCATGTCCAGCATCAACGACACGTTGGAGCCCCTCCTGAAAGGCAAAGGGTCTCTGGCTGACCCTTAAACACCCCTTGAACCAGCAGAGGGGAGTTTGGGGAGCACACTCCAGGGGTGGGCAGCGCAGGGCTTGCGTTGTGGGCATCACCCAGCCCAGCCTCACTCACCTCTCCTGGAGACGCACATGTTTCTTTGCAGAGGGACTGGGCTTGTCCGCCTTGTCCATGTCTCCACCGGCTGCCCGGGCTGTCAGGCTGCCGTTATGAGCTCTGCAGCACAGCGAGCAGGCTTGGACCATGCTGCGGCAGCCACGAAGCCCTCGACATGAAGCACGGGGAGTGGAAGCGGGGGGCCCTCAGCTCCTGAGGGACTGAGTTGCTGTCAGAGGAGAAGTGGCTGGAAAACAAAAGGCAGATGAGAGAGGTACCGTGAGGCTGGTAAACCCCCTGATGGACAAGAATGAGATTGTCCTTAAGCAAGGGACAGGTTTTGGGTCCTCAGCTCCCTTGGCATCAAGGCTCCAGCATCTATCGATAGGGAGAGGCCCTGGCGTGCTCACTGCAGTAGCACCCCTGCTGGAGGAGGGAAAGCTGGAATCTGCAGGTGGGACAGGGTGGGCTGGAAGCTCACGGGCTGTGCCTGGAGGGCAGTGGCCCCCCAGGGTTGACAGGCAGCATGTGGCATTTTGGGGAGCCTCTCACGCTGTTTGGAAGCACTGAGTGTGGCCTTGCTGCTCTGGCGAGGGAATATCCTCCTCCATCCTGCAGGTCTCAGCAACCGTCAAGAGGAAACTTCTTTATCCGGGTGGTTGAGCAAGAGGCTATGGGGTGGCCTGGCTTGAGGAGGCTGCCTGGGCTCCACCACCAGCAGTCCCGAACATCCCCTGGCAGGGAGATGTGGGTGATGCTGGCTCTTCTCTGGGCAGAGATTGCCATGGGGCAGGCAGCACCTTAGGGTGGCAAAGTTCCTCCTGCTCCCCAGCTTCCTCTGTGATGGAGATGGACCCAAAGGGAAGGGGCACGCTGCAGGGACGGAACTCCTAATGAGCACAGGGCAAGGTCCTGGATACCCCAGCTGGCCAGGCAGGTCCCCGCAGAGAACCTGGTGCAAACAAAGCCAGAGCTGGGACAGGGAGGATCACAGGATGGCTGTGGCCTTGCGGTTTGGGAACGCAACTGGGGCACGAGCTGAGGCTCTCAGGGTTGATCCCGGCTGATCACACATCTGCCCTCAGTGTCATGGGCACCCCTCCCAGCCGGGAGCTCTGACCCCCGCAGCCACACTTCACGCACCCAGGAAACACCTGGGAGATGCCCCTGGCCAAGCTCAAGGCACGCAGGAAGACCCTGGAACGAGCCTCAGCTCCCAGCACCTGCCCCAGGAGCATCCCACCTCCCTGCATCCCACCTGCCTGCATCTCACCACACCACCAGCATCCCTGCCCAGGGCACCTGTGCTTCCTGTGGGTGAGCACATGTGCCAGGGCCCGGTGCTGCCCGTGGAGCTCTTCTCTCCGAAGGGGATTTTGGGACCCTCACGGCTGTGCCCGCAGGCTGGGGGCTGCCTACCTGCTGCCCCGAGGCATGGGCTCCGTCCATCCCGGCACAGGGCTGCGCGCGTCTGTCTGACACTGGGGTTTGAAAGTGTTCAGGAAGCTGCTTATCAAAGGAGCTGCTGCCTCTGCCGCTTCCTCTCCCTCCTTCTCCCCCACCCTGCCTGCCGCCCACACACATACCGGCCACATCGCCGCAGCTCGGCTCCGCTGGGCCGCCTGCAGCCCCAGCCCCGCTTCCCGCCAGCAAACCCCCCTCTAGTGCCTGTGGATGTGGCCCTGGCTGCCCCCAAAATCCCAGGGTGCCTCCATGGGCATCACCGCTCAGGGCCCTCTGTGACCGGCTGCAGCCCGTGGCGGCGCAGGGGCACGGAGGGACGGGAGAGATTTGAGCTGTGTGGATTGAGCGTGGCTTCGTGGGACTTGGTAACACTGCCCTGCCCCATGCTGACCCATAGGGAGCCAGGATGGGTCCCCGATCTGTGCCACTCTGGTCGCATCCCCTCACCCTGTGCTGCTCCCACCTGTGGGGTGTGCGATATTCCCCTGTTCCCATATGGAAGTGCACAACGTGGCCAGCAGCCACCTTCCCGTGCGTGCCACCGCAACAGCCAGGACCACCCCAGCAGGTCAGGGAACATTTGGGGAGGACGTTTCCATGAGGGTCTGGCTCAGGTACTACAGGTCTGCCCTCGGGCCACTGCACATCCTCCCTGCGCTGCCCCCAGGCACTCGCTGCCTCCTGTCGTGGCCCTGCTGCTCTTCCTGTTTGTCACTGCCTGGGCTCCGTGCGCAGGCACCGCGCGCCCCGTTTCCTTCCTCTTCTGCCCCCACCCTGTGCCCTGTGACATCCACCTCTGCTCCCCACGGTGCCTGGGATGTGGTGGCCTTAGTGCCACCTCATCGTGCCACCTGATCTTGCCACCCCTGTGGGCTCCATCGCACTGCCCTGGGCCTTTCACTCAAGGGATGGGAGACTGGAGATCCCAAGTCCCATCGCTTTGTGCTGGGCTCATCCAGCAGCAGAACATCCTCATCCTACAGACAGGGACCACCAACTTCTGTGTCTCTTGAGCATGTCCCAGGATCCCAGCAGCCTCTGCGGACTGCCCTGAGGACAGACTGAGGAATTGCTCCCTGCCCTACGTGGGATGGAAGAGCTTGGCTGGGGGAGCATGGAGACAGACCCAATGTGGACAAAAAAGCTCCAGCACTGCACTTCCCTCCTGCTCTCCATCCTCCTACGTTGCTCTGGCCAGGGTTGCGGAGCATGGGACAGCCACCTAAGAGGAGGGGCTGCTGGGGCTGGAGGACATGCAGGAGGGCCTGGTGGCAAGGGACAAAGCTGGAGGGAGATGACAGCCCGGGGACCGTTTGATGTCATGGCCAGAGCAGGTTGCCAGGGCAGCCACCTCCATCACAGGAAAGGGACAGTCCCCAGCAGGCTAAGCTCAGAAGAGGGAGGGAGGAAGGAAACTGCTCTGGGGTGGGCCCCATAGGGTCACAGCTGTGCCTCTTCCCATCCTCACTGCCTGCTCCAGGCAGATGGGCAGGACAGGATCCTCCCTTATTCTCATGCACTGCTCTGCTCCATGCTGGTGGCAGCCTGGATCCCTCACTGGTTGCCTTCATCCTCTCGTCTCTCTCAGCCCCAGGACTGCTGCAGGGAGAAGAGCTGCCTCGCTGCCATGCCCATCCCCTAGCTCTCTTCCTTGTCCTGTCCCCTGGAGCATCCTCACAGCATCCTCAGTGCCCAAAACGGTGAGCAATGTGGTTAACGCTTCACACGTGCTGCCCGACATGCTCCTGCACTCCTACTCTGGATGCAAACCCACAGCACTCACCAAGGGTGACCGTGGTCCTGTTATGTAGCAAAGGCAGAGCCAGGCCAGGAGGTGGGTGAGCGGGGTGTTTGCCTTCCAGGAGGTGGTGGTGAAGCCTAGAGTTGCGCTGGGGACTGGTGATGGAGGACCAGACCCAGAGGAAAGGGACCAGACTGTTACACATCACCCATCACTCTGGCCCAGCGTGAGGTGCTCGGTGTTCCAGGCATGGGATCCAGGGTGTCCCCTGTGGATGTCTGTGGCAACGCATTAGGGTCATAAACTGGAATTTAGGGAATAGAGAGGTCTGTGGTAGAGCCTTAGGGGCCTTCATGGGGCTGTATGACAGTGGTTTTACTTTCAGCACCCCCAGCAGAAAATGCCCTGCAGAGCTGGTGGGACATCTGGGTTTATCCCTGAGTGATAGTTGCTGGTTGTTCACTTGCATTTTACCATTCCATTTCGACGTGGTCATTTTGCACGCTGAGTGTCCTCTGCCCACAGCCTCATACACAGTTCCTCCATGCAAAAGAGCAGCTCCCAGCTCCCGATGGGACATGTTCTCCCCTGAAACAGCCCAGCCAGTCCTTGCTCCCATTTCTTCCCCCCAGACTGGAGCAAAAACCTCCTACCTTGACCCACAAACCCAGTCCCCTCTTCTCACCCTCTTCAAGCAGCAGTGTAGCCCCAAAGCCACCGGAGCAGGTGACTGAGCAGACAAGGCACTAGCACCCCAAACGCTAACGGTGCCCCACAGCCACGCTCCCCCGGTGGTTGCCTACCGCACCACGCTCCCGTCTCACCAGGCCTCCATCATCTTTGGGTCCAGCGCTCAGGCAGGGCTGGCCTTGCTCCTGCTGACACGGCTGGGAGCTCAGGATGTCCTGCCGGCTTTTGGAAATTTGCCCGTCTCCTTCGCTGCCTAAACATCGCTCATGAGCTTGAAGGTGAAGCGGCTGCCTCGGGATTCAGCAGCCTCTGCTAAAAGCGGCTGCTCAGCTCCCAGCAGGGGTGCGAAGGGCCATGCAATCAGCTCGAGCATCCCGCAGTGCCAACTCTGGAGGTGCCAGCAGCCCGGTTACAGCGCAGCATCGGAGTGGGGTGGGGGGGGGCTCGGCGTCACGTGCCCGCTGGCCTGGGGACGGCCAGCACCCCGCAGCTGAGCGAAGCACCTCTGCGGATTGCTCTTCACGGAGAAATAATTAAATAAACGAATCCCTCTTCTCCAGCTTCCTCTGCATGAGCGCATTCCCAAGGACAGCCCCGGGCACCCAGAGCCGCTGCGTGCAGTCGTCCTCGCTGCGGGGCACGGAGCGCCCGGAGCTGCCCCGCTCCCAGCCCCGGACCCCTCCGCATCCCCTGCCCGGGGTTGCTCTTGGGGACACAGGGCTGGGCGGCGGGCGTGTGACCTTCCTGCCGCTTCCAGGGACAGCCGGTGCAGAGTTTGCTCCTGCCGCTGCCTGTCTCTGGCTGGAAGCACTTTAGCAATCGCTGTTTAATTTTTTTAAGGCATCTGCAGCTGAATCTGCCAGCCCCGGCACTTCTGCTCCTCTCCTCAAGGAGAAGCAAGAGGACGGTTTATCACATGGATTTCTTGCTTAACTCTTTTTTTTTTTTTTTTTTTTTTTTTTCTTGTTTGAATGGCAGCTGAGCAGAACAGCTTTGTGTTTCTGGAGCTGGATATCATTCCACATCTCTACACAAGAAGAGCTTCCCTCCAACTTTGCAAATGGAAAGCAGAGGTAAAGCGAGGGAACCATCAGCCCCAGCTGTGTGGGGCTAGCAGTGATGCAGCCAGTGCCATGGTAGGATAAAGAGGGCTGTGTGGGCACAGAACAGCCCTTTGGAAAGGTGTTCTCCTGGTGTGGAAATGCTTTGTGTCAGCATGGCTTATTCCTCTCCCCATGTGGGAACAAGCACTCACCATTTATTTTAGCATCGTGCTTAGTGGATTGCTCCTAAATCGAGTGGGGAGGATAGAGGGGACCTAAGCCAGCCTATGGGGCCAGGTCTGCACAGTGCTGAGATGTCAGCTCTTCATGCAACAAAAGCTGGAGGAGAAACCACAGCGGCACAGCAAGAGCCATGGGGCCACTTGGTGACCCAAACACTGCCACGACATGGGGAGACCCAGGCCCTGCGCTGTGCTCATCTGCCTGACACTTCAGCTTGCACCTGCTGCACAAGTTTGCTCTGCACCCCTCCAGCTGCCTGCTGGTGCTATTGGAAAGGTGCTTCCTTGTGGACCTGGCAACATTTGCGTGCCTCAGTTTCCCCCAGCAAGTGAGCTGTCTGCCCCACACAGGGACTCAGCCTCGCGGCAGCACGCAGTGGCTTGCCCAAGGCCAAGATGCACACGTGTGCCTTCTCAGGAGCTTCCAGACCACAGCAACCAGCACAAGATGCATGGGGGAGGGAAGAAGGCTCCCAGAAATAACAACACTCCAATAACTCTACGTCCCCACGTCCCCAGAGCAGGTGGGACAAAGCAGTTCCCTCTGAAAAAAAAAAAAAAAAAAAAAGGTACAGAACTGCCTGGAATTCCCAAAAGCCCACCATGATGTTCAGTTCCATGCACACACAGCCGTCAGCACGCTGCATCCCTTGGTGCTGCCCCAGCCCGGCTGAGGGCTGTTTGCTTCTGCTGCCCGTGGGGCCACAGAGCGTGGTGACCTCTCAGAGGGTGCAGGGGCCGTTATCAATAACAGGAAACGAACTTGTCAGGAGGGGCAGGAGGGAGAGAGAGACCCAGAGAGAAAGGAAGCGGTTAGAAGCAGCCACTTCCATTTTTGCTGCAAGACAGCCTGCGCCCACGCACTGCTGGGCTCGGGGGAAGCAGCACTGGCTTTCCACAGGTTTATCTGGCCTGGGATCAGCAGTGAGTTTTTCACAAAGAGCACGCAGATCCTCTCCAAGCCCTGTGATAACAGCGAGAGAGAAAAGAGTAAACCAGGGGCAGTTAAAAATAGCCAACGTCCGGTGCAGAAATAGGTGCAGCAACTCAAGCAGGTGCTGACTTTGCCAGTCCATGGGGGGCAAGTTTCTGAACCTGGCTAAAAATATGGGGTGCACTGCTAAAAACACAGCATGCATGTGACACTGAGTGTACCAAACCCCATCCGAGCCCAGCACAGGTTGGAGCTGTGGGCGCAGCTGCCTCTGGACCTGGCTGAGAGCAGTGGGGATTTGCCTGCAGCTTCTGCATGAAGCCCTGGTTGAGGGCATGAGCTGGGGCTGTTGAAAAAAACGGTGCTGTAGGGTGAAGATGGCCCAAAAGCATGGCTCCTCCAGCTCCCAGCTGCTGACACATCAACTGCTGCTGGACAGGAGGCAGCTTCCCCCCATGCAGATACTTGCGCAACTCACACCATTGGCCTCTTCCTCTTTTCTAGGGTGAAACGTAGAGCTGGGGCCTGTTGGGTCTTTCAGTCAAGCCCATGTTTTCTGAATCTTTCCATGCTGTTTTCCTGCTGTCTTTTAAAGTGTGAGAGTATGGGTGGGTCAGCGTTGGTGGTGTGCCTCTCAGTACAGCAGGGATGTGGACACACTGGAAAGAGCCCAATGGAAGCCACCAGAGTGATGAAGGGACAGGAGCATCCCTGCTGCCAGGAGAGGCTGAGGGAACTGGGGCTGCTCAGCCTGGAGAAGAGGAGGCTCAGGGGGATCCCACCCATGTCCATATATCCCTGCAGGGAGATGCCCAGAGGCAGAGCCCAGCGCCAGGGCAGGAGGCACCGGGCACAGCCCGCAGCCCAGGAGGTTCCCTCTGCCCACCGGGAGCACTGCTGCGCTGGGCGGGTGGCGGAGCGCTGGCACAGGGACCAGGGAGGCTGTGGGGTCTCCTCCGTGGGGATCTTCAGACCCACCTGGGTCTGGTCCTGGGCCCCCTGCTCAGGGTTGGGCCGGATGGACACAAAGGTCCCCTCAAACCTAAACCTAAACCAATTGTTAGAGTACAAGGAAAAGCCTTGCTGCCCCTGCAAGGGTGAATCTGTGTCATGTGCCCGTTATACAGCACCTGTGAGATCCCCCTTGGGCACAGTGAGAGATGCAGCCCTGAATCCCACTGAGACATCCTACTCTGCAGGGCATCCAGACAGCGAGGATCATGTGAGATAAACGGCATGAGCCAACGAGACATATTCCCTAACTTCAAGTCCTCGATCCTGTACTTTGGCACTGGGCTTTGAGCACCCAAGCCTGGCTGACTGTGACCCTAAAACACATCGATTTGGTCCCGAAAGAGCTCCAAGCATCGCTGCACAGCTTGCAAGAGCCGGCAGTGCAGCCGTGACCTCTGGGCGCAGCAGGGGCTCGCCGAGGATGTGCTGATGCAGCCAGAGGGCAGCAATGCAGAGCACGCACCGACTGCAGCCTGCAGCTCCCCAGCACGTGGCCCAGGCAGGGTGGGCCTCCTGAAAGCTGTTTTGTGTGGTGTTTTCTGGCCTCAGGAAATGAGGAAGCCGGGCATTGCTCCTGCTGAGCACTGCACTCTGAGTCCCTGAAGACTCGCTGCGCTCGCGCCGGCTGAGCCATGGGAGCACCCAGCGCGTGGCTGCAGGTATCAGGGAGATTCCTCTCGGCTCACGGTAGCTGGAAGCCACAAATGCCTCAGGTCTGGAGGAAAAGCAAAGAACCCACAAGGTTTTTAGGTTGTTTTATGCTGTTGGGTCCTACCTCCTGCTGCAGTGAGGGCAGGGAGCAGAGGGTGGAGCCAGAGGGTCTCAGCACTGGGGGGATAAATTCAGGCAGCTGCTGGTGGCACTGGAGCCCCTGGGGCAGCCCAGGATTTTGGACAAGTCTGGCACCATGTGCGAGAGCAGCAGGTCGAGGCCGTTGTCCCTGCACTGTGCCCCACCTTCTGGTCCATCCTTCTGCCCCCATACCTCACCTCTGGTTTATGGGGGATCCTATTAATGGGCCCTATTAGTAAGGGGTGCTGGAGCTGAGCATTTTTGGAAAGCACCTGCCCCTCTGCAACCCAGAGCTTGCTCATTGTGCTGGGGCTCAAGAAAGGCAGAAATGTCTGCACTGTCTCCATCCCAGCAATGGCCTGTTTTATGTTTCTGTCACGGTCATGGACCATGAGGAGGTCCAGATATCTCCTGTTTCTCCCAAGGAACTGGGACTGATCTGCACAGTGACAGCTGTCCCACGTGTCAGCATCCCCTCTGACTGCCTCCTCTCCAGGGCCCAGATGGTCCCCAGGTGTGGACGCTTGCAGGTCTGGTGGGCAGAGGGGAGGGCAGAGGAAGAAGAGGGTGGGGATGGAGGAGCTGGGCAGGGGGCTCGGGGGGGGCAGTGGGTGCTGCGTGGCAATGCCAGCATGCAGGTGACCTTACGTGCATGCACAGCTGCCAGCAGGCGCAGCGCTTTGCTCAGGACCCCGACACACATCTCTGCCTCTTCTGCTAGCCTTGAGCCCCGAGGGCAGCTGGGGTCCAAAGCTGGGGTTGGCCAAGGCAGCACCAAGCTCACGGCAAGATTTCATCCCAGAGGGAAGAGAACAGTGTGCTGCTGCAGGTCTCACTGATCCCAGAGCCAATCTTTTAAGCCTCTTTCTCTGCCCCACACCCAGCAGCTTGGATCCCCAGTGAGGGTCTGCTGCAGGACCAGGCTGTGTGCACACAAGTCCTCTGCCCCAGTGGAGCTGGAAGAGCTGCTCAGAAAACAGGAAACCATTTGACCAGGAAAAAGCAGTGAAATGCTCCCTTATTCTGCAATGTTTGTTGTTTTAGGCTCTCCCAGCCAAGCAGCCTGGCTGATCTCCCTGCCTTGGGGCAGCCCTGGACCCCACAGCCAGCCCAGCCTGGGACAAGCAGGACAGCGTGGCTTCATGGCCCAGATGCCAAACTCCCTGCTCACAAGAGCCCAGGGGGTGATGAGGAGGCTGAGCACAGCACGCTTCTGCCCTGCTACCAGCATCCTGCCTGCTGCCCTCCCTCCCCTCTGGCTCTGCTTCCCTGTGCATGAGTGGTAAACTGAGGCAGGGCAGGTGTGTCAGCTCAGAGGTGGAAATAGCTTCTGCCAGAGCTTTGGCTAGGGCCCAGCTCTCCAGCACGGCATCTGGAAAGATCTCCAGGTCCCGTGGGCCCTCCATGCCCCCACACCAGTCCCAGGGTCACCTCTGTGGACACAACACTGGGGCCACCACAGCAGAGGAGAGCTTTGTATTGCTCTGCAGGACCCTAAAATGGTCCCACCAGCCTGAGTTCGAGCAGCAAGGCTGAAGGGACAGAAACTTCACAGGGCTCTGGAGGAAAACAGCCAGGAGGCAATGGTGGAGGAACAGATTCCGCATCCCTCTGACAGCACTTTACCCCTGCCCGAGAATTGCAGCACCCACCGGGTGAGGCAAAGTCGCCAGCAAAGCCTTTAGCAATTGCCAGTAGCATGTCCAAGAAATTACCCAAAAGCAGCTTCTGAGAGGGAGAGAGCAGAGTCCCTCTGCCCGTGGGATGGGTGAATGTAGTAGGCTGGAGCTAGGCGGGTCCCAGATGTGTGTCTGGCTGGGGAGGGGTCTCAAGGAGAGGTGGGAGCCAGGGTGGAGGTCCCTGCGAAGAAGCAGAAATCCCCAGAGAGCTCTTTTAGGGGCTGGTTTCAGGAAGCAGCAGGCGCTGCTGACAGCCGGACAGACAGGCTCGTGTTGTGCTTGGCTCTGGGTGCTGCGGGAGATGCCAACAAGAAGCCGAGGAGCTGCAGAAGGAGCGACTGCCAAGCAGCAAGGAGGGAGCACCCCTGGGTGCCCAGCAGGGAGCCAGCAGCGCCGCAGTGCAGGGTGAGCCGCGGGCAGGCGGTGCTCCTGGTGCTCTCGACCAGCTCTGCCCTCGGACAGCTGTGCCCTGGGACCCTCCGACGTGACACTGTGGGGACGGACGTGAAAAGCCTCAGCTTTGTGATGCAGCCCACAGCTGGCTGGCAGCACCCTCCAGCAGCAACAGCGCTGGCATTGCTGGTGGAGGGAGGAGAGGAGGGAAAGCAGCCAGGAAACAAGATGGGACCTTGCCCTGCCTTCCCCCTGAGCTGCCAGGCAAGCCTCCTTCCTGCGGGTGTGGAGGATGGGGAGGCCCTGTGTTTACTCCTCCAGAAAAGAGACCTTTCTCGTGAAATCAAATCCTTTTGTGTGCAAATGCAGCAGTCTTGCAGGTTTGTTCACATACAGGAAACTTTGAACCAAAGGGCTGGGGCTGGTTTCATTTTGAGGTGAGTTTTTCAGTTCATGGTGGTATTTGGAAATTGAGCTGCTTTCCAAATTTGGAGCCCTGTGTTTTTGCAAGCCGCTGAGCATGGCAGCAGCATCCAAAGTTTTCTCCTGTCCCTCTCGTGTGGGCAGGCTGGTTTGGACAGAGCCAGTGCCGCTGTTCCTCTCCCTTTTCTCTGCAGAGCCTTGCCAAGACAGAGATAGGAGAGCTGCAGGCAGGGGTGGGTGCCTGTGGTGGGGGGGCTGAACCCCCAGCTGCAGCTGGAATGCTGTCCTGGTGGGATGGGAATGGGGCAAACCGGATGAGGCAAAGCCCTTCTCATACACTGCATGGCTTTTCTCTGAACAACTGCCAAGACCCTGGAGATCAGGGTGAGGACATGCCAGTGCCCTCCTGGATGTGCTCTTGGGTTGCCCTGCACCTCCTGAACCAGCGCCCTCCCTCCGCCTCCCCCTCGAAGTGGGGCTATGAGGCAGCAAGAGGCTCTCACTCCAGGCTCCGATGGCACTCAGGGCAGTGAACCCAAGCTAATCACAGCCCACAGATATCTCCAGGGATGGAGCGTGGGTTTGGATGCCTGCCCAGGCTCCGTCATGGCCCCAGGGCTCTCCCTGTCTCTCTGCAATGGCAACACAACGGGATGCTCGCTGTGTCCAGGTCCCAACATGGAGAATCCCCAGCACCCACGGTACGACACGTGGTGCAAACAGTGCTGTGAGCCATGCCCAGCCCTCCCTGTGCCCGCAGCACACCAATTCCCTGCCCTCCCTGCGGTGCAGACTCCATGGGGCTGCCACAGACACCTCCACCACCCTGATCCTTCCTCCATGGCATCCCGTGGTCGCTGGCATTGCGGCTGGGCGAGCCCAGGCGGGCCTTCCCCAGGACCAGCCCAGACTTGAGCGTCAGGGCTGTGCACACCCGGGACCAAACGGTGAGCAGGCGAGAGCGCACAGAGCCTGCACCACGCGCGCCAGGCTCGTGGGGACGGGATGCGGACGATGCCGGGGATGCCCACCTGCAGAGGTACCGCTCCTTTCTCTCTCTCCTTTTCCATGCAAAGCTGGGATGCGTGCTGTGGGGAAAGGGGTGCGGATGCTTCAGTGCTGGGGCAGAACATGGGCAAAGCCTTGCCCGCGGACTTAGGGTGGGCTGCAGGGGATGGGGCAGTTCCCATGTGCATGCCAGAGTGGTGTTACAAGGGGGGAGTTTGTGCATGGGTTCCCCACATGGCGAGGTGCAGGCGGGCACCAGGAGTTGCTCCCACAGTGTTGCCATGCTGCTGTCTCTGTGAGCACGGGGGGGTCCTGGCAGCACTGGGCACCCCCGCTGTCAGCCTGTGCTCTGCCCTCCAGCACCGTGTCCCAAGGTGAGAGCAGAGCCCCATGGGGCTATTGGCGGTGGTTTGAGGGTCTTTAGGGGGCTGCCCCAGTGCTGCTCGATGCAGGTTGCTCTGAGCCCTCCCCATGCAGTGCCTCTTGCCCCAGACACGAGAAAGGGACATCTGAGTCTGCTCAGCCCCAGGGGAGTCACCCGCAACCCAGGAGGGCAGAGCAGGTCTACCCGGCTCTGCAGGCTTGCTGGGCGTGCTCTGAGTCACCTGCAGCTCTGCTCTTCCCAGCTTGGTGGACGCCCGCAGGCATCCTGGGTGCTGCTGCCAGGTCTCTTCCATCACCGGCAGCAATTGGGGGAGCGCAGAGCATCGCCTTGCACAGGGCTCACTCCTGTCCCCCTCGCCTTCCTGCAGCCCGGCTGTGGTCTCGGGCACAGCTCTGCCCTCCACGTCCCTGCTGCAAGATGGGAAAAGTTCCAAGTTTGGATTACATGGGGCAGGAGGCAGGCAGCGGAGCTGGCAGGGCTCAGCATGGCAATCATTAAATACCTGCAAGGGGGTGGAGCAGGAGCATCCCAGGGTCCCAGCCCTGCGGCGTGTGAACCTCGCAGAGGGAGAGATCCCAGCGGCACCTGCATCCCCTGCAGGTTCTACTCTCAGGAGCAGCCGGTTCCCCGTGTTCCTCCCTCGCAGCCCCGGGCAGTGCTTGGTGCGTTGGAGGTGGTAGCAGGGAGAAATCATGGCCTGGGGCAGCCCACAGTGCTGGAGGGCATGAGGAGAGACAGGGTCTGGGGGGACAGGGACTGGAGGGATGCTGCTGGGCGGTGGCAGGATGGAGACCCAAAGCTGCACCCAGCCTGAATGATCACAGTGGCACGCACCAGTGTCCCTCATCGCTGAGCCACTGGGTGATGCAGGGTGCCAGGCTGGCTGCGAGGCATCCTGCCCAGGGAGCAATGGCACTGCTCACAGGTGTACTGAAGGGCTGCACACCCAGGCACTGGTAACAGCTTCGCTCGTGGCACAGTGCTGAGCCACAGCTGTGTCTCGCTGCGCTTCATCCTCTCCAGGCAACAGGCTGGGTCTCTCGGGGTGACATGGCAGCACCCATGTCCATGTGCTTTCTTCTGGCAATGATGCCCAGGGACGATCCTGTACCCAGATTTGGTGACTTTGTCACCACGTAGACCCCGTGAAGCTAGGGAAGCTCCAGCGCTCCTCATACGCGTGCCCTGCTGCACAGTTCCACACTCATCCTCACTCCTGCTGCTGCTTCTCGTCAGGTCCCCTGTCTCTCCCAGTCATAGGGACCACATTTGGGCTTGGGGTGTGCATCGGCAGGGATGAGCCCTGTGCCACCTGCCTTGTGCCCAGGGCACCTGGCAATAAAGGGCACAGAATGCCAAGGCTGGAGGTGGGACCAGGACCAGATCTTTACCACTGCACTGCAGCTGCTTCCCTCAGCATAAGAAAGAGCTGCCTCACACTGATGGGCTTGCTGTCAGAGATCCCTTTCCTCTCTCTGCTTCAGAATGGATGAACCTCACTAGTCCTGGGGCAGGGACAATCTGTCAGGCTGAGGCTGTGCCCCTTGCAGGAGGCTGCAGCATGGCTGCTCAGTGCTCCAGTGCTCACGGTCTGCTGGGCGTCCCCCATCCCCCTGCGCCTTGCGGTAGCCTTTGCTGCCTCACGGAAAATGTGATGACTCGGCAGCCCCTGAGTTTCCAGGCCTGCTTCCAGCTGCTGGGTGGAGAAACCTTCTGCAGTTGTTTTTGGGTCTGGAACAGCTAAAGGCTTCACTGTCGGGGGGACCGGACGGGGGGTCTGGCATCCCCAGCTGACGGCGGCTCCCTCTGAGTTGCTGCCTGCGGTGGCACAGTGGCATTGGGGTGGCCATGCAGACGGCAGCACTGGCACGTAATGAGTGGCTTCGTCCATCCAGCATGGGCAGCTGCTCAGCCCTGCGGCGCCAGGGACAGGGCCTGGGTTTGGCTCCCAGCAGCGCTTTGGACTCGTTTCCACCACAGGCCAAAGCCCCTTGAGACACTGTGTCCCTGGGCTGAAGTCAGTGGGGCTTGCACAGATGTGTCCCTGTGTGCTATCCCCCCTGCTGGACCCCCTTACCTGTTGGGCATCCAGGGAGATGAGCTTCCGCACCATACTGCTGTGCATGGAGGGTGCAGCAGGGCATAGGACACAGGTGCTGGAGGGCAGGGAAAGGGTTTCACCCCAGAGATGCAAGCGTAGAGGACCAGCCCTCAAATCTGTGCCAGGGCTGTGAAAAGCAAGGGTGGAAGGACTGGATGGGTGTAGTGAGCACAGGTGAGCTCAGCTCACTGCCCACTGGGCAGGGCAGACTCAGGGCTGGCATCTCCCAGGACTCCAGTGAAGGGGTTTGACCTCTGGCTGGCTTGGAGTTCTTCGATGCATGTTGAAGAAAAACAAGCCCCACCTTGAGTCTGCAGCCAGGGAAAATCTCCTGCCTGTGCCACTGCACGTTACACTGGCTCCTGTCACCTGTACTGGAGAATGCAAAATCTCTTCCCAGGGTTTCCTTGATAATCAAGGATGCCTCACTCCCTCCTGGATCAGAGCTCCCATCCCGTCCTCCATCCAAACCCCCAGCCTCTCCCACATCAGCTACCAGCTCCTCCATTTCAGCTCTGCCCTCCCTGCAGCAGCTGCCACTCTCCAGGACCACCCCTAGAAAGCAGCCCTGTGTCCCCAGAAGTGATGTGGGGTCACCCCTCTGTGAGCCCCTGTGGTATGGCATGTGTGGAGATCCACCAAAAGCTTCTTTGCAAATGCATCTGGGGCCCACCCAGCTGTAACCTCCATGCTCCCTCCCAGGGCCCCTGGGTAATCCTGGCAAGCCCTCCCTGTCGTGGGGAGCTCCAGCCTCCTCCCAGCAAGCTGAAGCCATCCAGCTCTGGATAAGGGCCTTGGAAAACAGTCCCCAGCCCACTGGGACAGCAGCCAGCCCCAAGCTTCCCTTTGCCCCACTTCACGGAGGGAGATTCCCACCCTATCCAAGTGTCTGGGAGACACAACTCCAGTATCTGTGAGCATCCGCCCTGCACTCAGCTGCTGCCAGAGGTAGAAGGGACCTCCTGGTTGTGACCACCCTCCTGGTCAATGCTAGGTCCAGCAGCAGATGGGTGTCCCCAGCTGTGCTGACCCGTGTCAGCAGCATGGGTTGATGGGTCACCTCCATATCCGCAGGTGCTGATGTACCTCAGTCCCAAATGCCTACCAGAGGGTCCCTAAGAGCTTTTAACTGCTTGAGCAGATGCACCAATTGCACATTTGGCATTCAGCCCTCTCCACAGCTGCCTGTATTAAGCTTCTCTACACTAAAGCCATGGCATCGCCTTGTGCAGTGCCTGGATCTCCATGTCCAGGGTGCAGCAGGAGCACAGGTCTGGGGGCAGAATACTTCCAAGGGCCCCAGCTTGTTGCGAGGTGACACTTTGCTAGGGAGGAACATCTGAGAGGTTAACAGGGGAGATGCAAGGTGACTTAAGGGCTGCAGGAACAGAAGTGTGAGCAGAGAACAGGACTCCTGGCACCCTCTTTGCCAGGGTCTGGGGAATGCAAAGGGAAGAGGACTCGCATGCTCTGTCCCCTTTCCCAACTGGCACCATCAGCCTTGGGTGTCTCAGCAGGTTTGGGGATGCACCTGGGGCTGGAGATGGGTCCTAGTACAGGGCCCCTGGGAACAGCTACGTGCTTTGTGTTCAGTTGCTTGCAGGGCCAGGGCATTTCCCATACCTTTGCCCAGGCACTGGGGATGATTTGGCTCTCACGGGTCCCACCTGACAAAACCCCAAGAGGGAATCCTCTGTCCTGGGACCAGCTGGGGCACATGTCCCCATGGGATCACATCCTGACAGCTCAGAGGCTGACCCTGTTAAGTCCAGCTTCAATGGTCCCCATTGGTGGCCATGCTGGCTGCTGGGGCAGACTCCCCATGGCCACACAGGCTGTGCTGGCTTCTGGGATGGCTGCACCACTGAACCTCTTCCAGCACTGTCCCAGATCTCCGCCGCTGATGTGAAGCCAATGGCATCTCCGCTCTGAATCAGAGCTGGCATACAGCCACGCGTTGCACAGACGCAGCCCAGCATCACACAAAGCACAGCCCAGCACGCAGCTGTGCCCCCCGAAACAGCCCTGCAAAGTGCAGCTCCTACAAGCCATGAGCAGGCAGGGTGCAGCTCAGACCCTGCCAGTCCCTCGGATGGGCAAAGCATGGTGCAGGCATTCTCACGCCCGTGCGGTGCAGCACATAAAGCTCCCACATCGTGTGCCCTCCCCCCCCAGGTCCTTTTTGCCTGTGCCACACACATCACGTAGAGGCACACGTCCCCCACCCTGCCCTGCACAACCAAAGCCTCCTTTCTCCATCAGCATCCCGCATAGAAATTCATGCGCACAGAGCTAAAGGGTGCACAAGGTGCAGAGCACCCCAGACCCACACGTGTGCCAGTGCCACCCCCAGCACCGAGCCCAGCTGCCGGAGGCTGCAGGCTGTGCTCCCTCCCCTTGCTGGGGGCTGGTTTGGGCACTCCCTCCCTTCTCCGATCCGCCATCTGTCCTGTCCTGTCTCCTCCCCTCTCCGCACCAAATCCCACAACTCTGCAGAACTCCTGATGGCCGGACCGGGCTCCAGCCGTGCAGAGACCCAGCCAGAGCCCCCCCTGCGAGCCCCATAGCAAGCCGCTCTCTGCCCGCAGCACACGCACGCTCGCACAAGGACAGCTGCAGAGTGACCGCAGAGGGACGCGGATCCACGGGAACAATAGCAAATGCACGCAGCGAGGGGCACACGCACACACGCTGGACTTCTCCCAGCCCGGAGGCGAGCTCTGCTGCTGCCCAAGGACAGCTGGCAGGGCTGATGTGCAACGCGCTGGCATGCGACGCCCGTCCCCGCTGATGTCATCTTGTCACCCGAGCTTGGAAAGCATGCAGGGGTGCAGCCCCTCGCGGCCGTGGGAGGGGGGGCTGGCTGGGGACAGGCGCTGCTGAGGAGCCCTCCCCACCCCAACGTGTCATCCCTCTAATCTGCAGCCACCCTGGTCCCAATGAAGCCACCGCTGCTGCTTGCCCTGTGGGTGCCGTGGCTCCTGGGAACCCTGGCAAAGGTAAGCCCTTGTCTCTTGAACCCCCCCGTTTATCCATGTCTGGCTCTGAGCTTGCTGGCAGCAAGGGACTTGCATAGTCCTACCCCGCTGAGGAATGACGGCATATTTCTGGGCTGCCTCTCCAGCCGTGCAGCTGCACCAAATTAGCGGCGTTAGCAATTACGAGCTGGCTCTTTCCTCCGCTCACCCCCCCTCGCCGTGCCCTCTCCTGGTGCCTGGGATGGGAGCGTGTTCCCGCTGCCATGGCTGCATGGATCCTGGCCCCAGGAAGCATCTGGCGGCTCCTCCCAGGGGTCCTGAGCCTCTCTGTGCACACAATCCCAAAAGGAACACAGTCGAGGAGGGGCAGCCAGAAATGAGTCAGCCCACAGAGCCGAGAGGGAAATAACTAAAGAAAGATGATTGCTCCTTTGCAGCTTGTTGTGGGACAGGGAGTGGGCAGGGAGATTTCCTTTAATGTGGGGGAACTGGCCTCAGCCCAAAGCAGGGCACACCCCGTGTGGAGACTGTGGGGAGATGGGTGTCCTGCCAGCATGCTCAGCACCCGCTGCGGTGAGGAGGGTGCTGGGTGCTCTGGTCCTCATGTCCTTGCTGTGCGGCTGCGCTGAAGTCTAGGGTGCCTCCAGCCTCTTCATCGTCATGGGAATGGGGGTGCCTGTAGGGGCAGTGAGGTTGCCTGTCTGGAGCTCACTTGCTGCCCAAATCCCACCTGGCTGTGCTCGCCCTGTAGGCATGGCACCATGCAGGTCTATGGCCTCTGTGCAAAAGGCTGGGGCAGCCCACAAGCTTCATCTGCCGAGTCTGTCCCCTGCCTTGGCAAGGGGAAGGCGGTATGACTCCTGGGACGTGAGGATGACAACCTTCAGGGGCCGCAGCCCCCACGTGCCCCTCAGCCTGCGCCCTGCCCTGGCACAGGGCACTTCTCCTCGTTAGTGGTCTTGGCTCTGACCACCTCGCCTTGTCCTTGTCTCACTGGACACTTTCTGTCCCCTAGGGTGAGGGCTGCAATCAGACAGCTCGGACAGGGCTGGAGGGACAGGACGCACCCAGTGAAAGAGGTAAGTCGGAGCAAAGATGTTCTCAGGCTGCCAGATGATCTGCAGGCAGCATCAGGGCATGGGATGTACCTGGATGTGGCCCTCGGTGGTGCGGCCAGCAGAGCTCCTTTGTAGGGGTGAGCGCGGTGCTGTGATCGTGGGGCTCAGGGCTGCAGGATGTGTCTTGTCAGTTGGAGGTGTGGGGACATTTGTACTGCAGAGGTGAAGAAGATGGTTGCCAAGTGAGAGATGAAGGCAGGCAATTCAGGCTGGAAACCCGAGACAAGCAGACAAACATGGGTGGAGAGCTCATACCTCTGTGAGATGAGAGAGATCCCACAGTGAAAAACCTTCCCTGCGTGAACTCTGTGCAGGGTGCAACCCCTCTGGCTGTCCTCAGGAGGAGATTAGCTGTGCTCTGAGCTGCAGAGGCTGCTGACAGCATCCCCAGTCACATTCAGATAACCCTTCCCAGGCAGCCTGCACCCAAATCTGCACTTGAACTGCTCAGGGATGGTGCTCAGAAGGCCTTTCCCAGGGAGATGGCTCAGCCTACGTGCTGCCTCTGTGCAGTCTGGTGTTCCCAATTCCCTGGCTCTAAATGACAACATTGAAATGGAAATTGCATGAAACGGAAATTGCAAGTAGTCCTGAAAGCTTCACGCCTCTCCGGCTTTGTAGGAAGGGCACACATTGCACCTGAACAGTCCCAGAGGTGCTTTTGCCCCTGGGGCTCACCCCACACTGCTCTTTGCTGTGTAAAGGCAGCCTGAGGCAGCTCTCTGGGGCAAAAGAAGGCTTGCCTAAAGCCTTCTTGCCCTGCCAGATCACATGTAAGCCTGTTACAACATGTTGCGCATCATAAATTTTAAGTGCTAATTCTTACACAAATGTCTTATTAGCACTAGAGCTGCTCTGATGTTTTCCAAAAGTTGAAAGCAATGAAGAGCAAAGCTGGGGATGGGGAGCGTGTGACAATCTGCTAGCAGAGGAACCGGGAGGCAGAGCTGGAGCACGGAGGGTTCCCATTGCCGGCTTGGCCCCGACAGACAGGTTCAGTCTGGCTGCTGCTTGTGTAGGTGGTTCCTGGGCAGCTCTGAGGGGAGGGATTTGATGGCAGCTTTGGCCACTGACCGACCCATTAGCCAAAGCCCCGTATGCCACTTCCTCACCCCAGATGCTCTCTGATGGGTTGCCGCAGCAGAGCCAAGGCAACATCTCAGCAGGGCATTGTGCAAAGCCACAATCCCAGGTCATCTCTGCAACGAGCAGGGCAAAGCACAGCAAGGTCACTGCCTGAGTGGCACAGCGAGCCTTGGGTGCGCTGTGCTGGTGACAGCTGCTGGCTGTGCTCCGTGCAGGGCCACCCCCAGGCCAGGAAGCCCCCAGCTTTGGGTCTGGTTCCTCTGGGGGCTGCAGGACTTGAGCTGATCTCTTGGCTCCCCCAGTCTAGGCTCAGTTCAGCTCCATCAGACAGGGACTGCAGCAGGGAGCATGCATGCCCCTCTGCCACATCCATCCTACTCACACTGGCCATGGCCTTGCTTCTGCAAGCTGGGCCCAGAGCACGCCCACATCAGCCAAGGAGACACTGCAAGGTGATGAGCAGTGCATCGTACCCAGTCAGGGCAGATTATTTGCTGTACGCGTGGGGCTGTTTGGGCAAAACATGCAATGGCCTGAAGCTTATGGAGTTTTTTGTAATAGAAAAGAGGCTTAGGAGCACCTCTTTCACATGGTGCCTCCACACCATGGAGTCTTCATCACTTTCTTGTTTCTGCAGGGATGCTCTTGAATGTTAGTGTGAGTGACCAGGGCCGGTCTGACTCCCTCCTTCTCTCCTGGGATGAGCCAGAGGGGGGTGCCAAGGGATATTCACTTGCCCTCTCCCCCCTGGGGTCGAGCACGCTGCTGCAGAATGGATCCACAGGACCCAATGTCACCAGCTTCTGGTTCCACGGGCTGACCCCTGGCATGTACTATGAGGTTGAGGTGACAGCCACACTTGCCTGCATGGACACCACCAGCCAAACAGTCACAGCACAGACAAGTAAGGGGTTCCCTTGGGACTACGGGGAAGTAGCACCTGCTCCATGATTTCGGGACATCTCTGCCAGTCTCTGTTAATCCTCAGCCTTGCTCTAGGTCCCCCCAGCTCATGGCAAGGATTAGGGGAAGGAGAAGAGCTGGGGAGCCCACAGCTAGGGGAGGAGGGCAGCCCCTGCCTGCATCCCTTGAGGAAAGGTGGATAAACTGGGAAAAGAGAGCAAGAGCTGAAGGAAAGGGCTTGGCCAGGAGAAGGGATGGTTTTGGGCACCGATGGTGTCCCTGGCCAAGCTTCCCTGCCCAGTTCAGAGCCACTGTGCAGAGGGACAAAGCGGGGATGGGGCAGCCCACACAACCGGTGGTAGAGCAAGGGGCTGGCAGGGAGGAGATGGGGCTGTGCATGGGGGAATGGGCCCTGTGGACCTGGCAGGTGAGACCTCACCTGCTGAAGGCACCATCCCACCAGCACCTGCGCGACCTGGCAGCAAGACAACCAGCCAACCCCACCTATGCCCTACCCAACGCAGGTCCTTCGCCCGTCCGCAACCTGAGCCTGAGCAGCAGCGGGAGCCCAGCGTCGCTGCACGCCTCCTGGGCTCATGCCAGCGGGCAGCGAGATGGTTACCACCTCGCCCTCTACCACAGCGACTCCCAGATGCTTGTGAAAAATGCATCGGTCCCACCGAACGCCTCCACATTCCTGTTCGACGGGTTGGTGGCTGGCAGCGAGTACGCCCTGAAGGTCAGCACGCTGGCTGGACCCAGCCGGGCGAGCACCAGTATGCACCAGTGGACAGGTAGGGAGGAGTGGGTGTGCCCGCCCCTAAAGGAAGGGGTGGGTGGGATGAAGGGTTTGGGAAGGGTGAAGCACAGCTGGTTGGGATGGGGGAAAGCAGGAGGAGGAATCCAGGTCAGAATGGGCAGTTTGTGTAGGATGGGGAACACATGGGAGCTTCAGCCCCCGGCAACTTTGAGCACTGCCCAATCTCACTGCTTTCCCCCTCCAGCACCCTCCATCCCCACCCAACTGAGGCTCAGCCCCAGCTCCAGCACCAGCCTCTTGGCCTCGTGGGCGGGCGCTGAGGGGGCCGCCTGGCTGCACCTCGTGCTCCGCAACCTCCTCACCCAGACGGTGACCAAGACCCTGTCGGCCAAAAGAGGCCTCAGCAGCTACAGCTTCCAGCACCTCCAGCCTGGCACCCAGTACTGGCTGGGGCTGAGCGCTGTGGCCGGGCCGTACACCGCGGAGGGACCCAATGCCACAGCCTGGACATGTGAGTAACGCAGCCTGGGGTAGGGGGGACGTCAGTGGCTCTGGCTTTCTCCTCACCTCTGGTCCAGCCTCTGAATGTGAATGTGCCAGAACCCTGGGTGCAGAGGATGGAAAGCCACCCCACAACGCAGCTCTGGGGTCTCGTGATGGCAGATGAGGTGACAGAGAGCCTGTGGTCCCTTTTGATTGCTGTTAGTGTACTTCAAGGATGTTTTGCTAACCCCTGATAAACTCACCCTTGATGGGTGCTCCTCATGAGTCGGGTGCTATACAAACACAGAAATTGAGGGCAGTGCTCCAGGCCCCAGCTAGCTGCACCATCAGCCTCCTGCTTCCATCTTCTGGCCTCAGGCTGAGAAAGGCCCTGAGAGAAGGTGACATCCCGTCCATGTTCGCCGACATCACCGTGGCTGTAGCACTGGGAGCAGCCCTGGCCCCAGCCTCGCTCTCTCAGATCTTACCAGGAGACACCAGGGAAAATGCAGAGAGCAGTCCAAGCCCTGGACAGAGCAACGTTCTCCAGTTCTTCTTTGCTCAGCCTGCCAGTCCGGGAAGCTGGAGCCTGCTGACTCTGCAGCTGGGATTTTGGAAAACTTCCACACCCCCAGCTGGTTTGTTTCTGCTGTGGAGCAAGCCTGACTTGATCCCTGCAGTTGCCGTCTGACTGACCCAACTGCACAAACACCCGGTGCCAGACACACGAGCCAGGGCGGCCAGCCAGGAGCTCGATGCAGGCCAGTTCCTGGGAATATCAGCAAGCTCGTAACAGGACACCAGTGGAGATGTGGAGCCCTTTAGGAATTTCCCAGCAGCGCTGATCAGGAATGGTTGCACTGGGGACTGGAAACCATGCTGCAAAAGGATGCCTAAGGCTGGAGGCAGCCCTGCAAATAGGAAAGAGGAGTGAGGCTTAGGGGAGTGTTGGGAGACCTTAGGGACTCGTGTGGCACCTGCTCACTGACTGCCTGTCCCCTTTGATTGAGTGCTGCAGTATTGCCCAGCACCCTGGTGCTGACAGTCTTGAGTTACAGCAAAGACAGCAAGCCCCGGGGTGGGAACCCAGGCACCCCGTAACCCTGACCCACCATCCCCTTCCCTTCCAGATCCCCTGAGTCCCACCAACGTGACGCTGAGCAGCGCGGAGGAGCAGAGCTCCTTGCAGGCTCACTGGAGCACCCCAGCGGGACAGAGGGACTTCTACCTGGTGACGCTGCGAGAAGCGGAGGATGGTGCTCCAACCAGGAACATCTCCGTCGGAGGAGACAACGGCCACGTCACCTTCCACGGGCTGAGCCCTGGGAAGCAATACTCTGTCCAGGTGACAGCGGTGGCTGGGCCTTACCGGGCTTCTGCACGCAGCACAGCAGCCTGGACACGTAAGCAGAGAGCTGAAGCGTATCTCTTTCTGGGTAATTTCTGGTGCCCTATGGAGGGACTGAGCTCTTGCATATGGGAATCTGTGGGCCCAGAGCATGGCGGAGGCGGTACGGTGTGGTACAGTGGCACCTCGCCTTGGAGCAGTAAAATCGTCTGTGCCGTTGTTCCTCGTGGAGGGGATTTGAGGATCCATGGCAAACCTGTGCCAGGCAGTGGACTTGGTGTTCAAGGCAGCCTCTCCTCTCTCTGCTCCCTGGTTTGGAGGAGTGAATCACTGCCAGTCCTGTTTGAGCAGCCCCTCCCCTGTGCCCAGTCCCTCCTGGGTGACTCAGATCCCTGGCAAACGCCCAGGCAGCTGCCCCAGAGCTGCCACTCCAGGAAGAAGGACTGGAGCCCCAAATAGTGAGCGGGGGGACTCACCCAGCCCCTGGAGCTGAGAGCAGCAGAGGGTCTCTGCAGCCCCAGCTACACATACTAGTGGGGCACTGCTGCAGTCCGGCTGCGTGATGCGCTCCCCCATGCAGCGATGTGCATGACTTTGTCCTTGTCCCTTGCAGAGCCACTGGCACCATCTGGTTTGAGCCTGTCCAGCCAGGGCAGCCCCTACAGCCTACGAGCCAGCTGGGAGGAGGCAATGGGAGAGGGCTACATGCTGGCTCTCAGCCCCACGGAGCACCCCGTGAAGAACAGCTCACTCCTCAGAGGTGCCACAAACTTCACCTACGAGGGCCTCCGCCCTGGGACCCTCTACACCTTTGAGGTCAGCACTGTGGCCGGCCCCTACACATCCACACCCCGGCGCATCTCCAACTGGACATGTGAGTCCCACAGCTCTCACTGCAGCCAGCCCTTGGCTACCCACTGGATCCTGCCCTTTTCCCAGATGTCGTGCCTCAGGGCATGTCATAGCACAGGTTGTTTGCAGCTTCACCCAATAAAAAGGCAAAAGGCTCAGGGGGAAGGCAGAGGTGCTGCTGGATGTGTCCAGCCCTAGTCTGCATCCCAGCCACCCAGCACAAGGGCCAGCAGAGTCCTGTGCTCTTGTCCCTCCTCATCTCTGCATTGGTGGCACTGCCCAGGCTGGATGTGCCCTGAACAACCTCTCCTCGCCCACCACCTTCCCCAGCTCCAGGGCAGCCCTCTCACCGTGCCAGTTTGGGCTCTATGCTGGCCCATTCTCTGGGGGTGCTCCCCTCCTGCCAAACTGCTTGGTGGGTGTCCACAGGGGTGCTGGTGCCTGCTCAGACCCCGCAGGTGGCCAGAGGACCCTGATGTGGGTTCTCCTAAGGAAGGGGCTCCACCCCAGCATGTTTGGGGCTGCACCTCTGCAGGTGACCCTTGTCCAGGGGCAGCTGTGACTCCAGACCTTACCTCCTAGATCCCTTGCCCCCGGAGCAGCTGACCCTCAGCAATCAGGGCCACAGCACCTGTCTGCAAGCCTCCTGGAGAGCAGCTCCTGCTGGCAGCACTGGCTACACAGGCACCCTCTGGGAAACCAAATCTCGGGAGCAGGTCAGGAATGTGTCTGTGGGGAACAACTGGACAAACATCACCTTTGAGGACCTGGTCCCTGGGCGACAGTACACACTGGAGATGGCTGCTATGGCTGGACCTTACAGATCCAGCATGCGATCAGCCACAGACTGGACATGTGAGTGTGTAACGCCTACCCCAGCCCTACTGCAGATTACAACCAGGCCAGCAAGAGCAGAGAGCTTACACATGGAAGCAAGGCAGAGTGTGGAGCATGTGTGGGGGGGAACCAGGGTCAGCGGTGGATCAACAGACAAAGGAAGAGTGGGAGGACAAGCAGAGCCGCTTTCAGCCAGGTTGGAAGAAAAGGGTCCTGAGTGCAGGAGAAACCCATCACAGAAGGGAACACATTACCAAATGTCACCCATAAGGCAAGGGGGGATCTGCTCCTGTGTTTGTTTGCAGAGCAGGAGTTCAGGCTGTTCTGGGGTTTAATTTCCCAGCGCTGATGACCTGAGGCCACCAGGGACAAGCAGTTGTGGGTGCCCAGGATGAGTGCATGACAGCGCAGGGCCGTCTCCGCAGTCAGCTGCCCTGCACCCACCTCCCCTTGATGCTGTCCCCTGGAACAAAACGCTGCAACTCATTCCCCCATGCCAGCACATCGCCCTTCACGGCCCCCACACCACTGCACCACGACCACCTCTCACTGCCTGCTGTCTCCCCTCCCAGACCCTCTGGCTCCATCCGGCGTGACCCTGACCAACACCAGGCGCCCGCTGGGACTCTCAGCCTTCTGGGACAAGACTGCCGGCGACGTGGACCAGTTCTACCTCCAGCTCTACAGCAAGACCCATCCAGTTCAGAGGAACATCACAGTGGGGCCAAACATCCACAACTTCACCTTCCTGGGGCTGTCCCCCGGCGTTCAGTACTTCCTGAAGGTGACCGTCCTCGCTGGCCCGTACCGATCCTCATCACACTTTGCCACCGAGTGGACATGTGAGTGACGAGTGGCCCCAGCCTCCTGCACCCAGGCACTGCCTGCAGGACTCGCGGTGACGCAGACATGCCCAGGCTGTTCTGTGGAGGGAGGCTCCGGCGAGATCTGCATGCTCCATGCTTGTGGGAATGTGTGTCATGAGTTAGGTGCAGTGTGATGGCTTCTGGGCCCTAAAAGATGCTTTTCCCCAGCTCAATGTTTCCGCTGTTGAGCTGGACCTGCTTAGAGCATGCATTATCTCAAGGCTGGTCTCAGACTGGCAGGAGAGGTATGCAAGAGTGAACTGAGAATACCATCTGGGCTTGCTGGTGCTTTTCCATGGAGCAGAGCACGGTCCTGGGCAATCTGCTCTTAGGTGGCTCTGCTTGGACCAGGTGGCCTCCAGTGGTCCTTTCCTACCTCAGCCACTCTGTGATTGTGTAAGCAGTTTGCTGGGGAACTGAGTGCTCTCTTCTGTACCCACATGCCTGCTAGCAGCACCTCGGCGACATTCATGGGCAGCTTGCACAGCGTGCTGGCCATGGGACAGCTGGCAGTCAGCTGTCACCACTTCTCCCTTAGCCCTGTGCAGAGATGTGGGCTGGGTCCTGACCTCTCCAGTTGCTTGCCTCCACCATCTCATAGACCTCCATACTGTGTTTCCTCCTAGATCCCCTGTCTCTGGCTAATGTGAGCGTACAGCCCGGCCGAAGACCCCAGGAGCTGCATGTGAGCTGGGTGGAGTCAGGCGGTGGCAGGGACCACTTGGTACAACTCTCAGTGGCTGAGTCCCTGTCCATCATCAGGAACGTGTCTGTGCCCCGCGGCGTCACCCACCTTGACCTGGAGGGGCTGGTACCGGGGTCCCGGTACCGAGTGGAGATCATTTCCCAGGCTGGGCCTCATCGCATCTCCTCTCAGACTGCCGTCGGCTACACGGGTAGGAAGGCGGCCCCTCTGCTCACGTCCCCATCCCAGGCCTAGTGAGGGGCTGGGGACCAAGAGGAGCCCCCTGGGGCTGTTCTGCAGGAGAGCCCTCGTCCCTGCGGCCCCCCTGGTGCCTGTCCCTTGTGCAGGATGCTAGATCTTGCTGGGACCTGCGCTCATCCTGGGGCAGTAGCTCAATGGGGTACTGTGAGCCTGTCCCAGAACTCTGGGACAGGGAGTCTGGGGCTGTGGTGGTGGCCCCATCCCACCTGTGGACAGCTCTGACCTGGGAGCAACCTACTGCTGTCAGCACTCTTTAGGCAGCATCTTAGGTGCTGGCAGTCCTTCGGCTCCCAGCTTCGCCCTCAAGCTACAGCCAGTCCTGGGCATCCCAGGTTTGCCCCATGTAACGCCATTTCTCTCCCACAGTCCCGCTACCTCCTCTCTCCCTGTCAGCAAGCCCTGTTGGAGCTGCCTGGGCACTGGCTGTGCACTGGGAGACCCCTCCTGGGCAGAGGGATGGATACCTGCTCAGCGTGCTCGAGGAGGGCTCTTCCTCACCTGCAAGGAACCTGGAAGCAGGGAAAGAGAGCACCAACATCACCCTGGCACAGCTGACGCCAGGAACTTGCTACCTTGTTGGGATCTGGGCAGTGGCCGGAGCCTTCCGCTCCCTCCCCAGGAACATTACTGGCTGCACAGGTGAGCACCCACAGCACCCTCAGAGCTGCAAGAAACTCGAGATGGGATGGTGGTCTAAGTTTGCCACCCAGGGTGAGGACCAGAGGGCACCCTGGCTGTTTTTCTGATGGTTCTGCCTCTTGCAGCCTTCTTGCACTGAGTGGGCACAGAGCATTTGCTAGTCTGTTGGGCTGGCTGCCTTGGGAGCGCAAAACTTCTCCATGCAGTCTGTGGTGTGTTCAGGACTGGATTCTCTTCCCTCTGACTCATGTGTTTGTCTTCCCTTGCAGTTCCTGCTGCTCCGACAAACCTGAGCCTTACCAACCCAGGCAGCTCCTCTGAGCTTCATGCATGGTGGAACAAGCCCCCTGGTGGGAGGGACCACTACCGTGTCATTCTGCACAGCCTCACCCCCCACAGCAGGGAGCGGGTCCAGACCTTGGGTCAGGATGCCCAGCACGTCACCTGGACTCACCTGGAGGCAGGCAGCAGGTTTGCAGTGCAGGTCATTGCAGTGAAAGGCTCTTTGGAAGCCTCCTCCACCAACGTCACCCAATGGACATGTGAGTCTGAGGGGCTGGGCACAGGGCTCTCAATGTGCCCCAGAGCCCCCATCTGAGCGCTGCGGAGCACCCACCACCACCTTCCCCATCCCAAACCCTTTCTGCTGTGCCCCGTGCTTCTACTTGTCCCATCTTTGCTCACTGTCCTCACTCCTCCCCTACATGAAGTCAGTCCCCCTTGCCAACCTCATAGCTCTGGGTATCTCTGAGTATCTCCCCTGCCACGTCCAGCTGCAAGCCCCGGGGATACTGCGCTTGCAGCCACACGCACTGACACACTGCTTCTCTCTGGGAGGATCTCTGGTGGCCATCCTGTCCCCTGTCTGGCATGTGAGCAACTCCTGGCATGCAGGGACTGACTCTCTCCCTGTTGCTTTCCAGATCCCTTGGCTCCTGCCAACCTCACCCTGGGCAGCCCCTCTGCCTCCGCACTGCGGGCATCCTGGGCAGCCGTGGGGCGAGGAGCAGAGGGCTACGTGGCAGAGCTCTATGACACAGCCACCAGCCGTCGTGCTGGGCAGGCAGTGCTGGCCCGGGGTGCTACGAGTCACATCTTCCAAAACCTGAACCCCGGCACCCGCTACAGCGTGGCAGTGAGAGCTGCAGCTGGGCCCTACCATGCCAGCACCCCCAACCTCACCCACTGCACACGTGAGTATGGTGCTTTCCTTGCAGCCGTGTCCCCCACCAGATCTCCCTCATTCCCAATTTGAATTAGAGGCCATAATGTAGAATCACAGAATCGTAGAATTGTAGTGGTCCTGCCACATCTTGTCTTCCTTCACACAAGTACCTAGAGTTCATGGCCTGCTGAACTCAGCATGGGGACCCCATGGCTTGGCCAGCCACACCCCAAATAGCCACCCACAGTGGCTGGGGCACAGGGAGGACCAGGCAGGAAGCAGTCCCTTGAAACATCTGCCGCAGAACCAAGTACAAAGCCAGACTTTGGGACCTTGCAGATCTCATCTCCTGTAGCACCTCAGCTTGGCACAGAGATGGGGCATCTCCCCTTTGCCAGCCCGGATGTGGCTCCTGGTATTGATTTATGTTTCCTCCCCAGGCCCGCTGCCCCCGAATGCCGTGCGCTTGCTGAGCACGGGGCACCCCGACAGGCTGAGCGCGTCCTGGGGAGCCGCGGCAGGGGGCCGCGACGGCTACATGCTGACCCTGTACCGCGCCGGGCTGGGCACCGCGGCAGCTACAGCCTCAACGGGGAGAGACACCCACAACTTCACCTTCACAGGGCTGGACCCAGGGTATGAGTACTCCCTGGAGGCCAGTGCCATGGCTGGCCCATACCAGGCAGCAGCACCCAACGTCAGTGGCTGGACGCGTGAGTGCCCAGATGAATGCTCTCCTGCAGAGGGGTGGAAGGTTTGCACCACTAGGCAGCCCTGGAGAGGTCTGGGGGTTTTTACAGGGGACCTGGTGCCTTTGGAGGTGTGCATATGCACGTGCATGTGTGCAACATGCAGCAGTTAGTGCATGGGCATGCTTAGTGTGTGAGCACACTGTTGTCCTCACAGGCACTTGGATGTTCAGCTTTGTAGGTTTGCACCAGTAGGTGCTGATGGCATGAGGGGTTACCCAGCTGTGTCCACGCAGGGTCATCCCTCGGCCCAAGCAGCCCCATCTCCCTGCACGTCCGAGTGTTTGCACCCTTGCTGAGCCTCCTCCAGCAGGCAGAAACCTGCTGGGGTTTACCATAGGGCTCTGTGAATCAGTGCAGGAGAAGTGGCTGATCCACCTTCCTCCCAGGAGAACGAGTCTCTGCCCTGGAGATGGAGTAGTCCAGCCCCTCTGCCCACCCTAAAGGGTTTCAGGGCTGGGCAGGGTTCAGATTAGTCCTATGCCAATTCTGCATGGTGGGTGCTGGAGGGAGTGTGCACACAGCAGTGGCAAAGGCTGGCAGATGGGCGCGGGGAGGAGGGTGAGAGTAGGGCCTGGACGAAGAAGGGCTGGTGAGTGAGGGGCCACAAAGGGTGAGCAGCATTAAAGGTCAGGTGGGAAAGGCAAAAGGGAAGAGTCAGGAGTGGGAGCGTGCCAGAGAGGACCTGTGTGTCCCAACCCTCAGGGAGCATCCGTCCTGCTGTGTAGAGTCCTACCAAGTATCTGCTTCCTTCTGCCTGTTCTCCAGTCCCTAACATTAGGTCTGGTGACTCCCCAGGCCCACTGCCCCCGGCTGCCGTGCGCTTGCTGAGCACGGGGCACCCCGACAGGCTGAGCGCGTCCTGGAGAGCCGCGGCCGGGGGGCGAGACGGCTACATGCTGACCCTGTACCGCGCCAGGCTGGGCACCATGGCAGCTACAGCCTCAACGGGGAGAGACACCCACAACTTCACCTTCACGGGGCTGACCCCAGGAAGCAAGTATGTGCTGGAAGTGGTCTCCGTAGCTGGGTCCTACCAGACTCCTGCAGGGAATGTCAGCAACTGGACACGTGAGTAGTTGGATTTTGAGGGTAATTCTGTGCCCTGCTGGGTGCAGGTGTAGCCTGCTGGTCATGCGGGCTCACAGCAAAGGCCATGGCCATGCCTGACCCTCATGGCAGACCCTGAGCCATGCCTGAACCGAGGGGTAAGGCAGTGCCATGGCACTAAGCAAGACAAAGTGCCCTATCTTACATGGTGCATGACAGTGCCAGGGTGCCTGAGCAGTGTCCTCAGATCCTTCACTGATATGTGATGCTCATCCTGTCTCTGCAGATCCCCTGGCTCCCCATAAAGTGCACATGACAAACCAAGGGTACCCCAACAGGCTGAGCGTGTCCTGGAGAGCTGAGCCCCAGGGACAAGACAGTTACAGGCTCCTCCTGTATCACTCGGGATCAGGTATTTTGGCAGCCAACACATCTGTTGGGAAAGGCATCAGCAAATTCACCTTTTCTGGCCTGGCTCCGGGACACAAATACCTGCTGGAAGTGGTGTCCGTGGCAGGACCCTATGCAGCCTCCGCAGGGAACATCAGCGACTGGACAAGTGAGTGGTGGGAGGAAAGGGGCAGGGATGGGGTGGGGATGTTACCTGGAAGCTGCAGGTACCGCTGTAGCAGCAGGATCATGGTCTTGGTGAGCCAGTGGAGGGGAGAGCAGGCAATACACTGCCCTTGGGTACCCCACCATCCCTGCCGCCTCTCTCCCAGGCACTCAGAAAATTCCTGGCATGGGAAATATGGGGAAGCTGGGCTTTTTTTTTTTTTTCAGGAATGTGGAAATTGCAGATAAGCACAATAAGCCTTTTCATGTGCTTATCCCCACAGTCCCTGCACTTTGCTTGGGGAATTCAGCGGTCTTTGCTCCCACGCTCAGCCAGCCCCTGCAGGGTACTGGGAGTCATGTGCAGAGCCCTTCAGGCAGGTCTTTAATGAAGCTTGCTAACTGGCAGGAGGAAGAAGCCATCTCCTCATGCTCATCACTCTGCATGTCCTCCCACCACCATTTCAAACCATTTCTGGTAGCCGCAGCCAGCAGCATAGGCAATGTTATTGCTGAACATACGAAGTTTCCCTGCGTATTTCCCACCTTCTGCTTGTATCTCTGCAGAACACGAGAGAGAGCCTGGCGTGCTGGTAACTCTCCCCCACTGTGGTTTACCTTGTAGCCCCCTCGGTTCCCAAAAACCTCTCTGCGGTGGCGGAAGGGAACAACACGGTGCTCATCTCCTGGGGCAGCATCCCTGGCCAGCAGGACGACTGCCAGCTGTGGCTGCGGGACCCCCGGAATGGCTCGCTGCTGCAGCGGCACATGCTTGCCAAAGGGCAAGCCCAGCACCTCCTGCACGGGCTGATCCCAGGCAGGAACTACTCGGTGTCCTTGAGCTGCGTGGCCGGTCCCTACTGGAGCAGCACCAAGCCCCTGGCGGTGCCGATGGGTGGGTGTGCGCTGCTTGGGGTGGGCGTGCACTGCTTGTGGCTGGCGGTTGAGATACGTCTGGGGGGCCTTGAGGTTGGATCAGCCGTTGGGGTTCAGCAGCAGGGTGCAAGTTTTCCCAGGGGGAGATAAGGGGACCAGCAAGGTGACCCCACCTGCAGCCGTCAGCTCCCTAAGAGATTTCTTATATCCCAGTGGCCTGGCTACCTGTGAAGCAAAGCAGAGTCTGCAGAGAGCTGTGTTGATCTGCTTCTCTTAAAAGGCATCCCCTGCTCAGGCCCTGACCCATTCACCTTGTCCTGTGGCCCTTGGTACAGAAGGCTGCAGATATTCTGTCCCATCAACCTAGGGATGAGCAGGACTGCGGTGGCTCTGGGGTGACACGTGGGCTGGGATTTCTCTGGTGCAGTGAGATTCTCTCACATCCAGGCATGTCTCGTTTGCAGAGCCAAACCCAGTGGAGGATGTCCAATGCCTCCCAGAGCCAAGGAGCCTTTTTCTGAACTGGACCAGCTCTCCTGGGGATGTGAAGGCTTACGAGGTGGTGACAGAAGGGCTCTCTGACAGACCTCCCACCTCCAGGTACGTCGTGAGCGTTCCTGTGAGCAAGGCCAGCCTGGAGGGGCTGGGGCCAAACTCGTCGTACCGCATCACCGTGAGCACTGTGGGCATGAACGCGATGAGGAGCCAGGCTGTCACTCTGCTCTGCAACACAACAGTGGAGGGTGAGTCCCCTTCTTTTGCACAGCCTTGCCACAGACCCCAGGAGAAGACACCCAGCCTTGCTAATTAGACCTGGGGACTTTTTCAGACATCCATGAGCCCTGTGTGGTCCTCCATGGAGGCAGGGGTCTGGGTGGGAATGCTGGGAGCAACCACACGTGGAGCAGGGACACTCTAATGGGCTGTGTTTGCTGGTTCCTCCTCCAGCCCTGCCTCCACCTCTGCGAGCAGACGTCTTCCAGGTGGAGGCCAGCTCCACAGTCGTCATTTCATCCGACCTGTTCAGCGAAGAGAACGGCCAAATCGAGTACTACGGTGTCGTTGCCACCACGAATGATTCACGTAAGTGCCCCTGCATGTTCTGAATTGCAGTGGGTCTCTGGAGGGATGCAGGTCCCGTGGGCATTGCTTCCATAGTACCACTGACACCTTACATATTCCCCTTCAGTGCTGAGGCCCACCCAGGACATCATGTCCAGCACGTGGTATGACCACTATTATGGGACAGAGGACTCCTACCTGGCTGTGCTCATCCCCAATCCCTTCCACCCGAGCCCCACGAGATCCCCTGAAACCTGGCGAGTGCCGGTGGGAACAGAGGAGTGCGGCCAGTCCCGGGCAACGTGCAATGGGAAGCTGAAAGCCAACGAACAGTACAGGTGAGAGGTGCCAGCCTCCCTCCTGAGGGGCTGCAGGAGTCCCTGCGAGGTGCCAGCAGCTCCCACCTCCCCCAGCAGGAGAGCCCAGGGCTTGCTCTGTCAGCATTTGAGGGATGCAAAGGCTGACACGTCGGGGAATGTTAGTGTCAGTGGGTGAGGAGAAATGAAAGTCGAGGCTGACAAGGACTGTATGTGTTGTCCTGGGAGGTGGGCAGTTGTCCACCTCGAGGCTAAAACTGGAAATGGGTGCAGTTACTTGCGGGGCTTTTGTGTATGGCTCAGCTGCATGTACACAGAGAGGGGAGACATTATTTCAAATGGTGCCTACAAATCTGGGGTCTCAAAGGTTGAGGGCTGCAAGTGCACAGGGTGAGGTCCAAATTCCCCATGAGGCACACATGTAGAGGTCACAATATTCATAATGTCAGAGTCTTATTTGACAGTAAATAAAATATTGCAGCATGAATGTACAAGCAGACATTTTATCAAAGGGTTCCTTTAAAATATTTTCTGGTAAAACAAAATTTCTCCAGTGAACAAAGAATCATTTCTTTAGTCAGTCTTTTGTTAATAGGGGCCATATCCCCAGGCATTCCTCTGACAAAGGGGTCCTCCAGAATCTAGAAGATTGCCCCTCTCCAGTCTAAAGGAACTTACAGCAAGGATGGCTGACTGATGTCAGAAGCCTCTGAGAGCTTTGGGGAAAGGGAGAAATAACTTGAGAGAGAGTGTGCATGAGAGAGAACTTCACTTTCTTGTAGGAGTGAAGTGTGGAGAATCAGATCTGCCCTTTAGTTCGGTGGTGAGTGGAGTCCAGGTCCCTGGTGTCAGGTCTGGACCTGCTGGCTCTCCTTTTCTTATTTTCTTCCTATGGGCACAGTCCACACCTCTGCTAAGAACTGGAGTCAGAGGTATTGAGGTATTGCATCCCTGAGCTGGCACAGGGGAGCATCCAGTTGATCTGGGAGGTCTGAGATCGATTTCCCATCAAGCCTATCTATTCTTCCTTTTTGCTAACAGTTCCTGCCCTCAGGCATGGCTGAGCAAACCTTGCTGCTTAACCCTTGCTGCCTCGGATCTGGCTTTCTGCTTCAGCCAGCACTGCTAAGAGTCAGGGTTTTGCCTTACAACGCATTGGCTCAGACCAAGGCCTGCTGGACCCCATCTCCTACAGCTGCCAGCACCCTCGAGGGGAGCTGACCAGCAGCACAAATACCTCTCCATTTCCCAAAGAGTAGTCCCAGGCACCCGGCAGTGTGTGTATCTGCCCCCAGTGCTGCCCAGGTGCCATTTTCACTCCCTCAGCCACTTTCTGCAAGGAAGCAGCTAAGGCACGGTGTCATTACACCACCTACCGTGACTGAACAGCACGCACTTATAATTGCCCAGTTAGGTCTAGAAGACCTTTCCACACCTCATCACAGATAGCTTTCATTTTAGCTGCTCTAAATAACATATAGCCTCAATCAACTATCGTTTTTCCAGTCAATCATTAGCAGTATGGTGAAAATCAGATATCCCCGACAGCCCATTTCTACTCTGAAAGTCAACGCTTGTTTCCTATCTTCTAGTGAGTTATTTATCCACAAACCCTTATCTCATACCATGGCACCTGCAGGCTCAGCTTCCCAAGAGATCTTCGCTCCCAGCAGCCAGGTCTGGGATGCTGCCAGAGGGAGCCCATCCTGGATTCCATAAAATCTTGGCTGCTAAAATCCAGAGCTACATTTGAAAGCCCTACCTTGCATTTAGGGCACCTTCTTGAGGAGAAGGAAGTCAGCTCTGCAGGAGCTGTGAGGCTTGGTGTACACACTGTTGGAGGAGGAGGATGCAGGGCAGATCTCCACAGGGAACGGGATGCCCCAGTCACCTCTGTGGGCATGGGAAAGGGTTCAGGTTGGGGCTCAGCCTCACCAGCTGTGGTGCCCCTGTTTTGAGCAGTCACCTGGGCTCGTCTCTCACAGCAATTAATGGGTTGATACGGACTGAGGCAGTGATTCGCCCACCTTCATCCTCCCCACTTGCTATTTTCCATATTGCTGTCCCATAAGCAAGCAGCAGCTGGCTGTTGCCTCTGCAGGTAACCCCCTGGAGGTTCTTTGTTTCCCATTTGTGCTTTCTGACGTTTTGTCACGCTCTCCCAAGTGCAACAAATTCATCCGAGATCAGTTTGCAGAAAGGGGATGTCAGACCATTTCTACACATTCCCTAAATCCCTACCAGAAAACCAGCTTCCTCCAATGCAGCTTTTCAGAACAGAGGCAGCTGGCCTGTTCCTCTGGCTCTTCTGGCCTCTGGCTGTGTGGGAGCTGTGTTCAGCCCAGGCTGCACCTGACAGCAGGACTCTGCTTTGCCCTAGGTTCAGCATCGCTGCCTTCACCAAGTACGACCCGGTTGCCCCCGCAGTGTCGTTCACCATGTTCTCAGGTAAGATGGGTTTGTAATCTCACAGCTGCTCTCTCATCTTCCCTACCTGGCCATGCAGGTTAGAGACAATTAACAACCAGCTAATGGCAAGGCGGAGGGAGCTCATGGGCTGTAGAAAATGTAACAAATAGGCCAAATGTAGTCATATAGCTCCCACTTCCATCCGTTCTTTCTCTTTTTGATTCCAGCTGCTGGAGACAGTGTGGATGCAACTCCGTTCCCAATGCCAATAATAGCTGGAATCATTGTGGGATTTCTCTTGACACTTGCAGCTATTTTTGCTTTGGTCTACTGGAAGCAGCTCAGAGCAAAGAGGTGAGGAGGAGCCATCTCCTACCTGATGGGTGTGGGCTGAGAATCTCAAGTGACTCAACCTTAAGTGCCAGGCCAAAGGGAAGAGCAGTAAGAGGGCATAAAATGAACTTTGGCTAGTCAGGACGTCCACTAGCTGGGATTTGTGCCTGAGAGACACGGAGCAAGCACAGAAGCAAAAGCACCAGGCAGGGGGAGCTGCCTGTGTTTAATTCAGGGAACCCTACTTGTGTGCAGGGCAACGTGCCTGATGCAGCTGCCTGCTCACAGGTGCTCCATGGGCCAGCAACACACAGTGCACTGGCAGCATCAGTCCCTGCACTGCAGGGAAGAGTAACAACCCCCACGCTTTGCTTCCAGAACACAGAAGAGCAGCCTGCCCCAGGAAATGGTGACCTACAGCTTGAGGTGAGTGCTGCTGGCTGGGCTTATCCTTCTCTGCGTGTCCCCATTGCTCTGCAGCAGAGCAGGTCCCAGAGCCCTTCACCTTTTCCTTTCTCGTGCTTTGACTCAGGAAAAAATCAAGTTGTGTCCTCCCCTTCCAGTGACTTTTTGAATCCTAGGCTTTCCCATGTTCAGCATTTATTGCACCAACTTCCAGCTGGTGGAAGTGCAAATGTATCATCCACGACTCCTCTGCAAGGCTTCTGCAGTGGGAGAATATCCTCATCACCCTGAAATCCCTCCCAATATTTAAGCAAGGCTCTGTTGGGCTCACTTCCCTGGGCAGTAGTGTGGTCTAAAGCATCCCCCCACGTGTGCACCCAGGAACTGCAGGTCTCGGGGCTGGGCTGTCTCACTGGCCTGCCAGACCTCCCAGCAGCTAAGGCAAGTTTTCCTCTTGACTTCATTTCATGCAGAAATGTCCACCGGCCAATTCCCATACAGAACTTCAAGCAGTACTATGAGATGAAGACAGCAAGTGCTAACCACGCTTTTTTCCAGGAGTTTGAGGTGAGATGAGACTCCTGCTAGAGATGAGACTTAATTCCCCCCTAAATAGCTCATTCAAATCCAGCTTGGGTCAAAGGAAGTTGTCATGTCTCAGTTGTTGATGGGTCTGTATGGACTCCACATCTTCCAGGACTGTAACCCATCTCCCCAGCAACACAGCCACCCTACCAGGCAGTCCTGGAGGCCAAAAACTGGACGGACCAAGTGGTCAGGCCATTCCCTCGCTCAAAACCTGGTTTGTTCAGGTTCAGGATGCAGGGTGTTATTGCAGTGAGATCCATTTTGACAGTTTTGGAGAAGAGCCTGCAGCTGAGGTCGAGAGGCACTGTCAGAGCTGTAGGACCAGGCTGTGACATTGATCTCGGGCTAGTTCAGTCGATCCTCACACCAACATTTGCAGGCTCTGACTTGCTCTGCAGGCAGCATCCTGTGGAAGTCCCACCATATTTCACGCCCTCCTTGGACTGCCCTTCTCTGGCCTTCTGAACGAGGACTCAGGCAGGAACAGCACATGGTTCTTGTTTTCTCAGCATGAAATTCTCTGAGCTTCTCAGCAGAATTCTGGCTTCTGAGAGGGTCTTTCCCACAGTACCTGACCTGAGCTTGTTTTTGTCTAAATACAAACACTGCCCTCGGAAAAGGCTCTGGGAAAAGCCACCAGTGGCTCAAAGTGCACAGACTGTCCTGGGTGAATATTAGAGCAGTTCCCTGTGCAGGAGTGAGCCCTCCCCTGACCTCATGAAACACCAGACAGAGCCGTTGGCCATGGGCAGGAGGCTGGGCTGGCCAGGAGCTCGCTGACACTTCTGCTTAGCTTCTGCCTTGCCCCACAGGAGCTGAAGGAGGTTGGCAAGGAGCAGCCGAAGGTGGAGGCTGAGCTGCCAGCCAATGTCTCCAAGAACAGATACCCGCACGTGCTGCCCTGTAAGTGCTGTCTCCTCCCTCCTCCCACCAGCATCCAGGGGTGTGATTTACGCTGGCATGCCCCGAGGCAGGCTCACCTTGCAGCACTGCAGGGCTCACAGTGCCTGGCTCCTCTCTTGGGAGAAGGAGTCTCGTAAAGATCTTTTTGCCTTTTCCTGCTGGATGCTCAGGGATGGGTGCCAAGTGGACACCGAGGGGACACTATGAGAGTTCCGGGGCTTCTCTGATGAGCACTGTGGTGACAACTGTTATTTCTTAACCTGGGGAGGAAGGCGAGTGGCCTTACTGGGAGTGGCTGTGTACATGGAGCTAGAGGAGCTGCTGGGGCTTCTCCTGGTGCCCAGATGGAAAAGCTGGCCATGTGCTGCTGGAGGGCTGCCCAGGGGGTCACATGTGTGTTCTCTTGCAGATGATCACTCTCGGGTCAAGCTGAGCCAGCTGGGGGACGACCCTCACTCAGACTACATCAACGCCAACTTCATGCCTGTGAGTGCCCGCTTGCCTTCCCCACATAGAGACATGACCATGGGACACCACCAGAGAAGCTCTGCCTGGATTGAGGTTGTGAGGGCTGGTGGACAGGAGCTGCTGCTGGAACCACAGCTGGCAGGGTGGCGAGGTGTTGGGGTCGGGCAGAGGTCTGTAGCTGCCCTTTAGCAGAGGCAGATAGAGATCATTCAACGGCAACTGCTGTGAATGCAGAGGTGTGAGTGTGAGCAGACTGGCAAGGCTTTCTTCTTTCTTCTTCAGCTCTGCCCTCTTTCCATCCTCTCCCAGCTTAGTGCCCCGTCTGTCTGTCTGCTCTTTCTCCCTCTGGTCTGTGCAGCTGCATTTGAACAACCTCGGAGCTGTGCCCGCATCCCCCGTCAGGGAGCTTCTCCCAGGTAACAGGCTGGGCACGCAGCATGCACGCGTCAGTGCATGAACCCGCGGGGCATGCGTGTGCCAAAGGCACGGAGATGAAGAAAGCTGGGACTTTGCATGCTCACCCTACCTCCATCAATGACTGAAGAGCCCGAGAAAGATCCAGAGCTGTCTTTCCCTGGTTAGGCTGAATGAGAAACTGCTTGGAGGGAAGCGGGGTGTCACGTCCTTATTCCAAAAATGTAGAGCACGCACTGGGCAGCACATGCTTCCTGTGAGATCAGCTTCTTCCAAAGCCAGATACCCAGGAATTTGTGCCCACATGAGCTGAGGGTGTTTCTCCACCTACAGCAAGGCA
Organism: Alectura lathami; assembly: GCA_013399715.1. NCBI lineage: Eukaryota > Metazoa > Chordata > Aves > Galliformes > Megapodiidae > Alectura > Alectura lathami. Next base: position 147,202 of record VXAV01003503.1, read on the forward strand.
GAGCAGGGACTGACTCTGTCCCAGGGCAGGATCCGCCTGCCTCAGGAACTTGCCAACTCCTCTCTCTGTCTCTTGTTCAGGGCTATACATCCCCTCAGGAGTTCATTGCCACCCAGGGGCCCCTGAAGAAAACCATAGAGGACTTCTGGAGGCTGGTGTGGGAGCAGAACGTCTGCAACATCATCATGCTGACGGTGTGCATGGAGAACGGGCGGGTACGTCTGCGCTGCTGGACGTTGGCCTGCCAGCCCCAGCCCAGCCTGCACCCTGAGCGTGAGCTGAGCCGTGGGCTGGGTTGTGCTCGAGTGTGGTTCCAAGCTGAGCACAGGCTAGCAGCCTCCCAAAAGGCAGCTTGGGTGACAGAGAGGCTGAAGTGCGCAGCTCTGCATTAGCTTGGTGGAGGAGGGGGCAGAGCAGAGCTCAGCTGGAGCCATGCCCATCTCCCCCGGATAATTCTGCAGCATATGAAGTTATGGGGAGACGCGAGGTCACCCCGCTGGGACAGCCAGCCCTCTCTGTGACCCTGTCCTGCCTGTGTCCTAGGTTCTCTGTGACCACTACTGGCCATCCGAATCTGCCCCGGTCTCTTACGGGCAGGTCCGGGTGCACCTGCTGTCGCAGAGCAGCGCTGAGGAGTGGACCATGCGCGAGTTCAGGCTGTGGCACGTAAGTAGGGACCCAGGGACCCATCAGAGGCTGTGAGTTTACACGGCATGCAGTGCTGTTTCTCCTCAGTGGTGGTGGGGTACTCTCCGTTCTCTGCCAGTAGTAGGGATCAGAGAAGACCCAGTCCACAGGGGAGCAAACTGTCACCTCAGACTTGGCAGCACAGATGTGTCCAACCCCTACTGCCCCTCCTACCCATCCTTGCTCTCTCCTTCCCACTGTCCTAATGTCCTGCTGTGGGACATTGCCTGCAGCTTCAGGGATGGAGGAGCCTGGCAGGTGCCACCAGGCAGTGGCACTGGCTGCAGCTGGGTGCCCCAGGGTCCATGGGTTCTCCTGGGGCTGCAGGGTGCATGCACACCGTTGACCAAAGCCCCCTCTGGCAGGAGGGCCTCCGGGCAGAACGGCATGTGTCCCACCTGCACTACACAGAGTGGCCTGACCACGGGATCCCGAAGTCCACGACATCCATTATGGCCTTCAGGGAGCTGGTCCGGGAGCACATCCAGAGCGCCAAGGATGCGGGGCCGACCCTGGTGCACTGCAGGCAAGGCACTGCTCTGCAGGGACCGTGGGTGGGAGAGGGTGTGGGAGACCAGGGGCCTCCTGTGCATGAGCTGGGAAGGAAAACAGCAGCCAGACAGCACTGAGGGTTTGTAGAGCCTCATTGCTTGGGCACTGGGGATTGCAAGTCCACAGCACGTCCCAGGGGATGGGGGAGCTGGGGTTGCTCCCCGTGCTGAATGGCTCCTCAGCCCTCAGTCGAGCTGAGACTGGTGGCCCAGGGTTCAGCGTCACAGGGACGTGTCCAGCAGCAGGAGGGCAGCTCCTCAGCTCAGGACAGGCGCTGTTTCAGCCTTGCTGTCTGTGCTCTCAGTGCTGGGGTGGGCCGCACTGGCACCTTCATTGCCCTGGACCGGCTGCTGCAGCAGATGAGGCAGGAGAAGATGGTGGACACGTTTGGTGTGGTTTACACCTTGCGGATGAATCGCTACCTGATGATTCAGACACTGGTAAGACCTCTGCTTCCTCTTCCCCCAGGCCCATTGGAGTAAAAGCCAGCAGAGCTGGCACACAGATGCCCAAGAGCACGTAGCAACAGGATCAGGCCCTTTGCAAACAATCCGTGACTCAGACCAGGTCACTGGCCTGTGATTCCCCCCATCCCAGCTAATGTTTCCAGTCCCAAAGTGTCAACACTACTCTTCAAGTCAGATAGACCCAGGGGAGGGATGCAAGGGCTCTGCTATTGAACTAACCAAGGGCTTTGGGGTATGAGTGTAGGGGGCATGAATACTGGGCACACCCTGCCCACGAGACAGTGCCATACCCCTCCTTCTTGCTATCTGCATGATGCAGGATTGCTCTACATTGCTGTCTGTCTTTCCCTTCCAGTCCCAGTATGTTTTCCTGCACAGCTGTATCCTGGACAAGATCTTGGAGGAACCACTCCTGGGTTTAACAGGGACAGAGACGTAAGGGCCTGCTGTGTTTTGCCTGACACCCTCCCTGCCTTGCCCCACAGCCCCTGCAGGCAGCAAACTGAGATCCTGGACCTTGATCCCAGGACAGAAGGACAGGGCAGCTCAGCCAGGTGTCCTACCCAGTGTTTTGAGGGGGGGTCAGCACGGGGCTGGTTGTTCCCTGCAGCACAGGGAGCCCAATGCAGAACAGTGTGAGTCATGGGGCACACCACAAGGGCTTGGGACCACATCCTCCTCTCATCAGTGTCAGTCTCCTGGGCTATGCCAACACCATATTTCTGCAGATCTCTCCCGGGGCAGGCACTGATATCAGCCTCTAACTTCCCAGCCCACGGGGATGCACTAGAGGTGGGGTTCCAGCTGGAGGGCCCATTGCAGCTGGACTTTAGGGTGTCCCTTCTTACAGAGGCCAAGAGGCAGGTCAGGCTTTGCTCACTCCAGCTTTGCTCCAGCTCCTGCAGACACAGCCTGCACCCTCACCACCGATTTCTTTCCCCAGGTCCTGCCCCGTCCCACTGAAAAGCTTTGCACAGCACTATGCCCAGCATGCAGCCAAGTCCAACGTGGGCTTCCTGAGGGAGTATGAGGTGAGAGCTGCCCAGGGCAGGGTGCAGGGAGCCTGATCAATTCCTCCTGCTCCTCCTGAACCAGCTCTGCTCACTGCTTCCACCACTCTTTTCACTGTGGCAGACCCTCCTAGAGGTTGTCAAGGAGGAAGCCAGCTCTGCAACACCATCTTCAGGCAACCAGCAGGCACGGCCCTCTTCCAGCATCCTGCCATGTAAGTGCTGTGACACCTCCCACCCTCTTTCCCTCCTGTGCACACACAGAGCCAGGCTGAACTAGGGCCAGTGCTACACAGTGCAAGATAATGCTTTAACACGCTGGAGTGAGTCCACCAGAAGGCTCCCAAGGTGGCTGGGGGGCTGGAGCAGATGCTGTATGGGGCTGAGGTGGGTGGGTTTGTTCAGCTTTGAGGAGAGAAGGCAGAGAGGAGCTCTTATTGCTGCCTTCAGCTACCTGCTGGGAGGGCACAGAAAAGATGCAGCCTTCACAGAGGTGCAGCATGGAAGGACAAGAGGAAACAGGGATGGTTTGGAAGACACAGGATATTCCAATTCAGTATAAGAGGAAAAAAATCATGTGAAGATGGCCGAACACCAGAGCAGGGGCCCAGAGTGGCTGTGGCATCTCCATCCTTAGATCACTGGACAAGACACTGAGCAACCAGCGCTGCATGCACCTGCTTTGAGCAGGGGTTGGGATAGAGACCTGCAAAGATCCCTCCCCATGCAGGGAAAAGGATTCCCCTGCTCCTCCTGGAGAAGCTCTGAGGCTCTTCTTTGAAGACCAGCAGCCATGAGCTGGACAAGAGCACTGCAGAGGGGGGATCTTTGCAGAGAAATGGTGGGTAGGAGGTGGATTTGTGCGGCTGCACAGAGGCTGGTGGTCAGTTTGCAGGAGCTGTGTGGGCATGAGGCTGCCCCAGCTCCCTCCATCTCCCACCTATTTTGCAGATGATCGCTCCAGAGTGAAGTTTACCCCACTGGACCAGAGCCCTTTCTCAGGTCTCCTGCAGGTGTGGCATATCCCGGTGAGTTGCCTCCCTGCCGCTGCTCCCTGTGCCTCACCCTGCCCTGCCTGGGTCCCTGCCACTGTGACCCCATATGCAGTGCTGTTGGGGACAAGAGGGGACTGTGGGGATGAAGGATGTGGCTTGCCTCATTCCTGGGGCTCTGCCCATTTGGGCTGTTCCCACTTCCCTCCCTCATTGCTTTCTCCCCTCTCTTTGCCTCCTGACATCCCAAACTTCCCTTCTTTCCCTGGCCTCTCCCTCACTAGCCCAGGCTGCATGGGTTCCTGTGCCACGCTCCCCAGCTGGCGAGTGACATTTTCCTTCTCTGCCCAGGGCTGCAGCTCCAGCAGAGAATATCTGGCTGTCCAGGGGCCTGACAAGTTGACCATGGAGGACTTCTGGACCTTGGTGTGGGAGCAGGACATTCACACCATCCTAACACTGCTACCATGGCAGGAGAAAGGGAAGGTAAGACACCGTGCCCCCCTGCTCTGTGATAGAACAGGGATCTTCTTAACAGAGCAGGAAGCTATTGGAGCCCCAAAACCTGCACTGTCTTCACCGTGCCCTGAAAGCTGGTGGAAAAGCAGCTTGGCTAGTGCTGAACCTTTCCTGTTCCAAAATGCTTGCACAGCATGTCCAAGAGACAGGCTCTTTGCTGCCCACCAGCAGACCCATGACCCTGGGCTCAGTGGGTAACTCATAAGGCTGCATCTCCAGGGCACCCAAGGACAGCAGCTCCTGCCTCCGTGCAGCTGAGGTGGGGGGCATTTGCTCACCACAAAGCACACTGTGTTAATGGGGAACCTGGCTGCAGATTTTTCAAAGAATTTTTCCTGTGTTTTGCACAGGTCCCATGTGACACGTGCTGGCCCCTGGAAGGAGACTCTCTCTGCACAAAGCTGCTGACCATCCAGTGTGGCACAGAGAAGCCTGCCTCGGGATGGAGGTGTATCCAGCTCAAAGTGAAACACGTACGTGTCTGTGGGGCTGGCCTGGGATGTTCCTCACTGCTAGCAAGCAGGTCTTGGAGTGGCATGGGCTGAAAGGTCTGTGGAGACTTGGCTGAGCTGCTCAGAGTGCCAGCAGCCCACAGATGTCCTAGACTGAAGTATCCAGGAGGACATCTGCTGAGTAGACATAGGAGATGTACAGGAGAGGCCTTGGAGGTTTCCTGCTTGCTGAAAGGTCTGTCTGACCCTCTTTGCAAAGCCCCCCAGAGTTCTGTCTCCCTCTCAAGGTGCAGGTCAGGGTGCTGGGGGAAGGAGGGCAGGTTCCCAGGGCACCGTAGTCACTGTGCAGGTGATGGGCCATGCCCCTGTGAGGGCTGCCTGGACAGAAGCAAGTCCTTCAGCTCAGGAAAGCATCTGAGAGATAAAGACTGAATATCTGGGGCCCCTCTGCATCCATGCTCACCCATCCCTCCCCATCAGACATGCCAACTCGTTGTGTCTCACCAGGAAAAGAAAGGAAAGGAGAGGCAGGTGCAGCAGTTCCTGTACATGCTCTGGAGCAGCAAGAAGCAGCCCGATGTCCAGAGCCTGGTGGAGCTCCTCACTGCCGTCAGGCGGTGCGTGCCCAACAGGAAGAGAGCCGGCCCTCTCCTTCTGCACTGCGGGTACGTAGGGTCATAGAGTCACAGAATGGATGGGATGGAAGTGACCTAAAAGCCCACCCAGCCCCAACCCCATGTCATGGGCACGGGCACCACCCCTCAGATCAGGCTGCCCAGGGCCCACCCAGCCTGG